>CAUZXS010001371.1:107500-124702 GCA_963585895.1 Sepioteuthis lessoniana | reverse complement strand
CATTAAGGAAATTCCATAGAAATATAAACATTTTTTAAACAACCGGAATATTTATAAGCTTGTTGGTAACAACGTACTTACTTATCGGCCAAAAATGTTCATTTTTTTTCATTCTTCTAGTTTTTTTTTCTAATTAGATCATGGATTTTTACGGACTCAGCTTGTTAAATATCAGAATAAACTAAATTGAATTAAAGTTGTCTTGAAAATAAGCAACGGAACTGAAGGAACTAGCAAAAAAAGTGGAGAGAAAGCAATGAATAGGAGTTTCAAAATGATAAATAATTACGATTTGTTGGTTTCATGAAAAACAAACTGGAAAAATCTCTAAAAAAGAGCGAAAATATTGATAAACGCGACGTTAAAAATAAATTAAACTTGACAAAAGAGAAGAAAAACTATAATTTGAGAGCAGTTGGTTTTGTTTTTTTTAAATAAAAGTAATTTCCGAAGGTAGAACGTTGGAAGAATATTTAAATTCTAACAGAATTTACACAAAATAAAGAAGGACAGATGAACAAGAAAAAAGAAAGAAATCAGACGACATTTGAGAATAAAAAAAAATGTTAAAGTGGTGAGATAACCGCTTCTTATTTTGAAGATTAAAATTTAGATTGGGTTTGTTTGAAGTACATGTTTTGTCAACGAGTCATTTTAAGAGGGAAAAAGATAAAAGGAAAGGAAACGTAAAATAATAAAACCAGAAATCAATAAAAAAAATTGTCTAAAACTTGAATAAATTCGCAACAGAAAAATCGTTATCAATAAATAAATAAATAAAACTTAATTCACAACATCTAATTCTATATTCCTCATTCAAATATGGAAGCATTTTTATAGATTCGACAATAATCAATTTTATTCTCGACTCTGGTAACTCACGTGGTGTAACAATTAACGGGCTAGTCTAGCAGACAATTGCTAGTGAATTCGATTCTCACTAGGTGTCTCACATTTCTAGTCTTGTGCTAAACTAAGCTAAGCTTAGTAAGCGACAATTTATTCTGGGCTTTTTGTTATTTTTCAGAAAAAATTGATATCAGTGAATAACAAAATATTCTTTCTTCCATATCTTATTAGAAACAATACAAAATTCATCTTTTCTAAAACGGAAACACCGTTTTTATTATCGTATTTACTCGTGTATAAGTCGACTATCGACGCTTATTTTATGGTCACAAATCGTTAGTTTATGGAATTCATTTTTGAAACCAACAGCTACTCTGAGTGGTTCTAATACATTTGAAATACCGTATTTACTCGTATATTTGTCGATCTCGTGTATAAGTCGAACTCGTGTATAGGTCGATCCTTGATCACAAAATCATAAATTTATGGATTATTTTGTAAGGCCAAAGCTGCTTCTCATTCCATTTTATTATATCTGATATTCCGTTGATACTTGGGCATAGGTCGATCATAGATCAACTTATACGTGATCGCAGAATCATCAATTTATGCAATAAATTTTTTGTGTCAACATTTGCTTTGAGTCTTTCGATATAAATTACCAATGCACACACTCGTGTATAAGTCGATTTCGTGTACAGATCGATCATTAATTTATGATCATATTGTTAAGTAATTAATTTTAAAACATACAACATTGGAATTTTTTTGCATTTTCGCAGCGACTGAGTTTGAAGAGAATTATTACTATTCCCATCATCAGTACCATCATAATTTACTACTACTACTACTACTACTACTACTACTACTAATAATAATAATAATAATAATAACAATAACAACAGTAGCAAACGAAGCCTTAGTTAAACAAGGCCCAGCGGTTAGAGTGTTCGCCAATGGCCCGGGAGACCTGGGTTCAATCCCAGGTCGAGTCATACCAAAGACTTTAAAAATGGAACTTGATACCACCTTGCTTAACACTCAGCATTATAAGGTACGGTTCAAGGGTAAAGTGGAGCAATCCTGGGAATGGAGTAGCGCCCTCCCCTACACCTTGGTGTAGTAGCTATCGAAAAGGGAGCCTTCGGGTCACCCTCGACTATGGTCGCTAACTTAAACTTATGTATAAACGAAATAACATCTACATTTTCCGTAGCCAAAATGTATATATAAGAGCCTGTAGCTTAACGATGAAAATGTACCTATTTTGCACAATATCTTTCTTAGTTGTATATATATATATATATATATAACGACCGTGACTACATAATTTTGAACGTTTTTTCATTTCCCATTTCTAAAAGTCTCAAAACAGTAGGCATTCCGAATTATATTGGCATGTCAACCTTACAGATTATATAGTTTATAACGTTTCACAATATTCTTCTTAAAATTGAAAGAAAATTCCAAATATTTTTTTGACGAAGATCGTACAGAGCGAAATGTAAAAATAGTTATATAAACACTCTACCAAATTGGTTTTCACGTCTACTTTCTCTTCTACTCAGTCGGAGATTTTATCTACACACACACACACACACACACACACACACACACACACACACACACACACACACACACATACACACACACACGTGTGTGTGAATTTTATATTTGTATGTGTGAGTGTGCGTGTATTATATATATACACATATATATATATATATATATATATGCATGTGTGCTACATATGCGCGTATTTGTGTGTGTGTGTGTGTGTGTGTGAGAGAGAGAGAGAGAGAGAGAGAGAGAGAGACTGAGAGAGAGAGACTGAGAGAGAGAGAGAGAGCGTGTGTGTGTGCGTGTGTGTGTGTGTGTGTGTGTGCGAGTGGGTGTGAAAGCAAATGCTTTTATTCTATGAATATTTCAAGTACGATATATCAGTCTGCTTATATTATTGTATTCAAATTAGAATAATTATTTTGGCCCTAACTAATTGCAATTGAGATTCGTTGTAGATTGACAGCGAAAGAAATATTAGTCAGTGTCCACACCCCACTCTCGAACCCATTACTAGCATTCTTCTAGAACCACCACCACCACCAACAACAACAACAACGTCATCATTCGCTTATGTCTTTGTTCATCATCATCATTATTATCATCATCATTTCGCTAAGCTTTCTCTTCCTTTTATGTTATTTTGTTCTCCCTACTTCGCCTCGTTTTCGTTTTCTCTGTATCGACGACAATTGTCTGCTGGGACTCCCGTGGATGTAACCGGAGTCTAAGATGTCTTAAAAATGTATTTCATGCTTATTGAACAAGAAAAATAAGCTAAAACTTGTCTTGACATCTACATACACCGCTTGTTTTATCCTTGCGCATGCTCCGAACACAGACATGAATTATATATATATATATATATATATATATATGTGTGTGTGTGTGTGCATGTATTTTTGTATGTGTGTGCGTGTCGGGTATTTAGGATAAAAGTCTATGAATTAGCCTTCACTGACCAATATTCATAAAAATAAAATCTGAATTTTGAATATTAAAATTTATGCAGGGTCTATCACACTTATAAAACAACCGCAAAATAATCTTCATTTGAGTTTTCATGCGCTGCGGTAAACTGAATATATTCAAGGTAGATATTTTACACATTGATAGTTATACAATACACAGAATACAATAAAAACATATATCATGAATAATACATACCACATATACGCAATTACATACAAGGTATCTAGCGTTACGGTTATCCTTGCTGGAGACGGAATTGGTGACTCGAGGCTGCTAGCATTTACTTCGAACTAATGTCCTTGGGAAAAGCTCCTGGTAAATAGTAAGGCAGACTAGGTTCTTAAGCCTAGGTTAAGCAACCAGTCAAGGAAAAAGAAAACCAACTTTACTTCACTTAAGAATTGACCTTGTGTCACATCCTGCCCGGGGCGGAGTGGTTGGGTAAATAAACACACACACACACACACACACACACACACACACACATATATATATATATATATATATATATATATGTATGTATGTATGTATGTATGTATGTATAATTACTAATAGCAGTGATAATAACGAGAATAAATAATGAATGAAACGAGGTAAAAAGTGCTTGATGCTCTTATAATTTTGACAAATTCTGTGTAGCAGAAGAAAGAACGCGTAAACACACACACACACCGTGGCACATGATCCATGAGTCCTCTTGATAGGGCAACCAATCTAGGAAAAGGAAATATTCTGAATTCAAAACCGGAAGAACGTTGTTCAGGATCTGTATCACATTGATCCACAATTCTTTTGTCATCAGGTAGGTAGTCCAAGTGATTATCTTTAAATAAAGTATCGGATTTTCATATGTTATTTGTATATATATATAGAGAGAGAAAGATAAAAGTCACTTGTATAGATATATATATATATATAAAGAGAGAGAGAAAGTCACTTGTATATATATATATTTAGAGAAAGAGAGAGAGAGAGAGAAATTCATTTGCATATATATATATATATATATATTTAGAGATAGATAGATAGATAGAGGATTGATAAATAAGGTAATCCAAGAAGAAGGAGAGATTTATTGAGAAATAAAGTCGACACTATACGGTTTCGGTTCTAATGAACCATGATCAGGATTTGGAAGGATGGTATCTAGTGATGTTAGATCACCAATGGATACTTAATAAACTACAAAACTAGGACGAAATGTTATATATCGGGAAAGAAGTAACAGTTTCATCAGTAAAACAGTGTTTATGTTTAGAAATATGTCATATGACAGCACAGGAATATTCTATAGAACTTATTTGTTCATCAAAAAAGATTTCGAATCAAAAGAAGAAAGAGAAAGAGAAAGGAGAAAGAAGGAAAGAAGAGAAAAAAAGTAACGGAAGAATGGGAGCTAAGACGATAGAAAAGCGGCGCGGGAATATAAGGGGAAGGAGATGGAGAAGGGGAGAAAAGAAAAGAATATATATATATATATATATATATATATATATAACAACACAACATAACATGAAATGGTTTGAAAAATGCATAAAAAATATTTTAGGTTTTAAAACTTAAAATATTTAAATTATGTATTTTTTAAGGTTCATTGTTTTTAAGAATACTTTGAAAGGAATTACTCAGCGTGGTACAGACGATTTCTTGCCTCCGTTCCTCCATCAATCCTTTCTTGTCTACAACCATCCAACCATTCCTCCAACAACACCGCTTTCACCCATCAATCGATTGAACCATCGATTTACCCATTCCTCCTTTTCATCTGTCAATCTATCCATTTTTTTCTTCCCTCCATCCATTGATTCATCCATTCATTCATCCATTCATTCCTTCCTCTCTTTCTTCCTTTTTGCGTCCCTTCTTTCTTCCATCATACCTCCATCTATTCTTCTCTTTCTCCATCCTTCTGTCTGTTCCTCCATCCCTCCAACACTCTATCCATCTAAATTTTATGCACGAACTAATGTGTGTATACGCGTGTATATACATTTGTGTATGCATGTATATGCATGTATGTAAGTGTGCATACCTGCGTATGTGTGTGAATTTACATATCTATCTATCTATCTATCTATCTATCTATCTACGACGTGTGATCCATAGCCTGACAGGTAATTTGGCTGAATTTTAATCAGAAACTTTCATTGTATAATGTTCGATCATCATTATCAGATCATGCTGATTGCACGGAGTTTCTCATCATCCGTCCCTATCATCAATCGTTCCTGATAGGTCCTTTAGATTGCATCCAGTGTCTGTCCAGAACTCATGTATGCAAGTCCTTGCTGGTCGGCCAACACTAGCACACTCAAATGTAGAAGTCCATCAGAGAACGTCACTTATGACTTAATCCAAATTCAACAGTAGTGTCCATCATGTCGTGTTCGTCTAACTTGGATGGTTTGTGAGATGGGAAGTAAGTGGCCATACAGTTGCTGTCTTGTGGGTTGTTGTTTCCAAGAATTGTTCCAAACAGCAAGGAGCATTCTTGTGTAGTTTACATCTAGCTTTTAATCCATGCATTTCTTTTGGGTCCAATGGTGTATCCACGTAATAGAAATGTCACAGCCACAACTTGGAATAAATTCTGTTATATTTCATCGGAGAAATCAGATTTCCATATAATCAATAATCGGTCAATAGCATTCCACGCCTTCGCCAGGCGTATGTTGACGTTGATTTCAGTGAATAAGATCTTGCTGCTGAGGTATGTGAACTTGTCTACTTATACTCACCCCTATTACGTTGAGAAATAAATATTTATTGCGTAAAATAAATGATTTTTCATCGTCCGGCTGCGGATTTTTTTTATGTATATAGAGAGTGTTTCACAAATGCTGAAACAAAGCGGCGGTCTCTCAGATGTTCCTATTGACTTTATTTCCTTTCTCTTTTCAGATTATTGCTGGGAAACTGTTAACATTTTGATATATTTGACCAAATATAGCGAAATCATTCCTTGGACGATGAAGTAGACAATCTTTTGTGTGAAGATTAATTACGAAATGAAGTCTTTTAAGATTGTTCAAGTAAGATACAGAAGGGAGGTCAATTTCAACAGATTTCCAAACAGGAGTCAGATGTTCGAGTTGTTCAAGAACTTTGAGCCTCCTGACACTCGTGAATAATGTATGGCAACGGATTCTCACCATCTAGGCCTCCGATTACTCAGGAGGAATGTGCATGCGTTATCGACAACTTCGCACACAGCATTCAGCAGTGCCTTCAACTGAAAGGTGGATATCTGGAGCATGTACTTTAGGGGTTCGCCTAACATTTTTGCAGCATAATTGAGACCAAGTGGTTGCAGATCCAAAAATGTTTACTTTTCAATAAATACAGCTTCTATTACACAATGATTTGTTGTGTAATCATTTTGTTTCAAAAATTGTGAAACACCCTATATATATATATATATATATGATAATTTAAACGATGCTGATCTACTAAGCTTTAAATCAGACAGGTGCCCGAGCGAGGGATTTTCCAAATCAGTGAAACTTAGTGAAAAAACGATGAAATAATGCATATATAATACTATACTATCGATACGACTTGTTCATATATAAACGAGTCTCAAATTAATTAAAGGGGACGTAATCACACGAAATAACAAAACATTTTCGAAATCTATAACGTAGATTTCTGGAAACTAATTTTGCCCTTTATATCAATTACCAAAATAAAGCATATTCTAATTACCCCAACCAAATTTGAACCTTCCCCTTAATTCAAAATGAGTTGTGCCCAACAAACAACTGAACAAAAACGATCGATAATATCAAACGTCTTATCATCTTAATCCAGAGAACCCTCAATATCTAGAACAAAATCACACACACAAAAAAATATAAAACTAAATATTAAAAATAACAACATAATAACAAAAACAGGTAACTCCCAAGGATTGAAACAATAAAGCCCAAATCCTTCAACCCAATCGGCTGGAGGTACTGTAGAATACGCTGACTGCATCTCTACAGAAGGGTAAGACCCCCACCCCAACGTATGTCCTGATATGACTCAAACTGCACGTGATGGTTAGCGTCTGCTCCTGGAGCGGTGAGGAATGTGGAGTATGCTTTTATTGCCATTACTCTCAGTTCCACTCTGATTCGGAGTGGTAGTACCTTTTGGGGTCCTATTTGTGAGTAAAACAGAACAATTTAACCATTTACTATGCTTGAAGCCATTTAACAGTGTGCAAATCGAAGTATTAGTGTTTGATAGCAATACTTTAAACTGTGTGCAAACAATAAATAGCAATACTTGGAACCATTTAATGGTTTGAAAACAAATGAGCTTTGTCTCGTTTGAAAATAATTCTACCAACAAATGATTAACTTAGAAAGCATATATTTATGATCAGGATTTGACATTAAATAACCATAAAATGAAACAAAATCAACTAACTGTTTAATTATTTTCTTGAAACCATTTAAATGTATGCAAACAAATGACCGCTAAATTGAATTATTAGTATTCCATAACAATACTTGAAACAATTTAACTGTGTATAAACGAATAAATAATGTTGATAGGAATTACTTGTGTTAGATAGCAATACTTGAAACGATTTAACTGTATATAAACAAATGAGTCCAAGTCATTTTAAAAATTGTTACCAACCAACCATTCATCTACATATCATATAAATTTGACATATATGTATCATCAGGATTTGGAATTAAAAAAGGAAAAAGTTTTGATATGCCGTAAAACTCAACCAACCAACCAACAAACCAACCAGCCAGCCAGCCAGCCAGCCAGCCCAAAAACTAAATTTTTCCGTCTTCGCACGAGACTACCAATTTTAGTTTCAGTCTCATATACATAAATCATTAAAAATGTTCTCCAAGGGTTTTTTCTGTAATTATTGATGATTCTCTGAACCATAAAAAAAGAAGTCTCTCATCCTTAAAGACGAAAATTACTTTTTAAAGTTTAGAGAATGGTCAATGCATTTTTATAGATTTTCTTATGGAAAAAAATTGAAATTCATATTTTCACTTTTTTCAAGCATGAATCCTTATAGCGAGTGTAAAGTGTTTACAACACGGTGCAAGTTTAGTTTCAACATTTTTCAGCTGTTGATATATGTAATATACCATTTCATAGGCTTAATATTTTTTAAATTCATTTTTTTTAAATTATTGTTTCTGGTATTTGTCGTTATATTTTTCCGTTTATATTATATTGCATGTCTGCGTTGTCTACCAAGCATTTGTATATTATATACAATATATATGTACATATGTATGTGCTTATATATATATATATATATATATATATATATATATATATATATATATAAGTGTTTTCTAATGTTATTTCGTTCTTAATAATAATAATAATAATAATAATAATAATAATAATAATAATTCAATTTTTCTAGAAATTAAATTAAACAATGATCAATCACTTTATGCCAACAAATTAACAACCCTATATACTCGTTTGTGTATATATATATATATATATATATATATATATATATATATATATATATATATATATATATATATATATATATACCCCACACACATGCATATCTATGTGTGTATGCGTGTGTATTCTGGCCTGAGTGGATGCATGTATACATGTGTATGTGGATTAGTGTCTATGTATGAGGCTTTGTGTACGTATGTATGCACGTTAATATTTATTGTATGCCTGCTTGTATACGCGTGTGCGCGAGCACGCACACACACACACACACACACATATATATATATATATATATAAATTTTTCTATATGTATAAATCTATGTCAGCATTTTTATATCGTTACATACGTACATATATAAATGGACATGCAAAGATACACATATATGTTTGTAATATATATATATATATATATATATATATATATATATATATATATATATATATATATATATTGTAATAATTTTTCTGATATATTTAATTTCATTTTATTCTTACAAAAAACTTAAATAATAATAAAAGTATATCGTACACTTTAAGTAATTTTCCCTAAGCTCAACAATTTTTTCGTTCATTTAAAAAATTCCAACCTATTCATTGAAAAAAAAAATCGCAGCTGCTTACGTTTGTATGACCTTAGACATTTTTCTTTTCGCTCTCAACGTTACTTTTGTAAAAGTACGATTTGATTAAAATATTTTTAAACTGTTAGACTTTGTCTTTCAATTTCATGTGAATTCGTGGGAAAATTCTCAAGTTGAGGAAATAAAATAATTTCGTGACAACCTGATTAGGTTTCAATTTTTTGCTTATTTGTTTCATTTTTTTTTTTTTTTTTTTGTCTCGGTTACTTTTGTTGTTGTTGTTGTTTATAACGTAGAAAAAGCAAACGTAAACAAAATTAAAAAAATCCTATCCCTCGTACGATTCGAACTCAAAACCTTTCATTTTCTTATAATATTTCCACTGTTCAAATCGTTTCTGGTTTTTTAAAACCTACGTTTGTTATGCATTTATAATTAAAACATAGTTCATTTTCCCCTTTAAGTTTGCAAGTTGTCTGCAAACGGTTAATAACACTTTAAAAAAAACACAACTTTTCTAGTCATCTCCGTTACGTTGAGAATTCACCTAATAAAAAAAAGGTATTAACGTCCTGTGTAATCTCAGACCATCGGAAATCTCTATTCAGTAGCAAGTGGGCCCCTTCACATAGACGAGTAAAGGTAGGACGACTAGCTAGAACCTATATACAACAGCTTTGTTGATGTAGCCTGGAAGACCTCCCGGGAGCGATGGACGAGAGAGACGGGTGACGAGAGATGGTCAGGGAAATCTGTGCTAGTAATGCAACATGATGATGATGATGATGATATTGATTATTCGTATTTGATAGAAATACTTGAAACCATTTAACTGAGTGCCAAGTTAGGATTTTTAAGAGTATTGCATTTGGAGAAAAGTCATTACTATGTTATTTTGGCTGGGTTACCATTTCATATACTTATAATCATAATGAGAATTTTACTAATGTAATAGACGCGACCCGTGACTTCGGTTAATCAATAAGCAAACTTTTAGTTCCAAAACGAGAACAATCAGCGAATGAACATTAATTGATCTAATTGCAAATTATTAATTAACCTATTAAAAGTTATAATAATAATAATAATAATAATAATAATAATTATTATTATTATTATTATTATTATTATTATTATCAATTGCTGGAGTTGTAAGAATGACCTTGAACCCGACATCGGATGGCCCTGGGGACACCTGCTCTTGCTTTAATCACTGCAAATGGTAATTTACCCTTTCACATTAGTAGGGGGTTTGAATTCTGAGTTTTTCTCGTATATGGCATCGACAGAAACAGAATAAAAGATGCGTTTATAGGTATGATATGACCTTCTGTATTGCAATAGCTCTCTGTGGCTCATTTAATGAAGCAGTTCGTGGGGTTGGATTAGACTTTTCAGGAGGAAAAAAAGAAATCGGTACTTCAAGTCTTTATAATTATTATGTTCTGCAGTCTTCCTCATTAGACGTTAACTCACTGAGCGAGTCTTAATATAAAAAAAAACATCAATGAGAGTCCAACGGAAAGTTCATAAGCTGACCAAAATACTCTCATGGAATGTAACTAAATGAGGTTTATTTTCCAACAAAATTCCCTTTGCGGTCCATTTTCTTCATCTACCAATTTTGCTGTGCTTGGACCCCATTGCTCAAAAGTTATCAACGGCCGATATGACATTATCATATACACTTTTCCACCCATCTCGTATAAGCTAATAACAAGTCCAAATAAATAACAATAATGATTGATAATATTTATCAAAAATAAGTAAATAAATAGATAGATAGAAAAATAAATAAAACTTTTTTTTTTGTAAATATACACAGCAATTTTCGTGGTTTCAGTAAATTAATTTTAAAAATCAAACCACAAACGAAGAAGAGAAACGAACAATCTTATGAATAAATTTATTTATTAACTAATCTAATTTTAAATTATTACTTAACATAATAAGACATCTAACAAATTAACACGATACTTACTTAATATGAATGGGCTAATGAGTAGGGTGTTCGCCAATGGCCCGGGAGACCGGGGTTCAATCCTCGGTCGAGTCATACCAAAGACTCTAAAAATGGTACTTGAAGCCGCCTTGCTTAACACTCAGCATTATGAGAAGGTACTGATCAAAGGTAAAATGGAGCAATCCAAGGAATGGAGAAGCGTCCTCCCTTACACCTCAGTGTGGTAGCTATTGAAAAGAGGAGCCTTCGGGTCACCCTCGACTAAGGTCACCAACTTTACTTTTACTTTAACTTACAAGATGACATGTCTATGAGATATAGGTTTGCACATAATCACATTGAAAAATATCTTTTTATATTACTTTATTTAGTTTTGGAGGCACACTTAGTTTGACAGATTTTATCGGTGGAACTGCCATCAGTTACCCGAGTTCAAATCCAAGATGAAAGTGCTTCATTCCACGCTAATACCTTTGGGAAAGGCATGAATCTATCTGTTCTCTCCTCTCGACCTCAGCTAACAAAGAGAGACTGGCGATTTTGCGTCATGAATTAAATTTTAAAAACCGCTGAAACGACTCGCATAATTCCAGAGGTAGAATGAAATGAAAATATATCCGACTATACAACCCAAAACATAGGATACTCCTCATGGCCTTGTAGCGAACGTACTGAACTGTAAGTTCGAACTCAAGTCATGCTATTATGTTTATTTTCGGACAAATACACTTGGAAGCAATATGATCCCCCTTATGCCCTCATTAAATAGTATTATTGCTATTCTTCTACAAGGACGGGTTTAGCATTTAATATATATGTATATCCATTAAACTGTGTGCAAACAAATGGC
Source organism: Sepioteuthis lessoniana (assembly GCA_963585895.1). NCBI lineage: Eukaryota > Metazoa > Mollusca > Cephalopoda > Myopsida > Loliginidae > Sepioteuthis > Sepioteuthis lessoniana. Next base: position 112,476 of record CAUZXS010001371.1, on the reverse strand, counting down.
TGTTAAATTTTTACAGCTACAAAGCAATACTTGAAACTATTTTGCTGTGTGCAAACAAATGATTGATAAAGAATAGAATTATTCGTATTTGATAGAAATACTTGAAACCATTTAACTGAGTGCTGAAAAAAAATAGAAGTCGAGTTCCTTTAAAAATGTTATCAACAAAATGTGTTAACAAATCATGTTTATTTAACATATATGCATGAACAGGGTTTGGAATTAAATAGCCTACAAGGGTTGATATGTCATAAAACCCAACCAAACTCAACTTTACACTAGTCAGCTGAAACAGTTTCATCCTTAAATTCCGTTTTCTGGTCTGGATTGGAAAATTATTTATCCAATTCAATCTTGCATCAGTCATTTGTTTGCACACAGTTTAAATATCAAACAGTTCTATTTGACCCATAGATAGGACCCTATCAGGTGCTACCACTATGGGCCAGAGTGAACCTGGAAGCAATGGCAAGGAAGGGGTTTTCCACTTTCCCAAAGCTCTAGGACTGGAACCTCACCATCATATAGCTTAATGTCATATCTAAGACTCTTTATGGGGAGTGGAATCTTACCCCACTGCAGAGATGCAATTGGTGTATTCTACAATTCCAGCCGACAAGACTGAAACCAGAGTAAAATTGAAAGAAAGTAAAACTCCCCGGAAAAATATCAGAATATTGATGGAAGAGTGACTGTATCATGGACATGTCTCAAATAAAGAAATAGTTCAACTCATAGTTATTGAAAATTTCGGAAACGTATTAAAAGAAAAATAAGAGAATTAAAAATTCAAGGAGGAATCGAAACTAGTGAATGAGAGTGATACTATAATCTGCTTTAATACTGAGGAGAGTGCGAGTTATGGTTTACTGTCCGTTGATCACTAGTGAAAGCCATTTATTACAACTGGTATGAAAATTGAATGAGTTCAAATAGATATTATAAACAAGAAACTGACTTGGAAAATAAGCAAAGCAAAACACTTTAAGACTTAAATGTATACTGAGATTATCCAAACCATGCTAAAGGATTAAATGCTAATCCCAATAGACAAACGTATGAAATACGCCACTCAGTGGCAGAGAAAATGAGTGAAGGTAGCGCTAATAATCACTGGCACACATAAACCAGCCTGAAAGAGGCTGGAAAAGTTAGAGGTCCCAGGATGATAAGGTTAAATTGAATGCTGACGTCTGTGAGGAGGATTGCAACCACTTGATTCCCACCGATGTCATGAGTATACATTATAACTAATATCGTGAAGTCAGCGAGAACACCAAGGAGAACGCGAATATTTTTTGGGAGCATGCTGCCACTAGGTCCCCAGCAATGATCCCCAACAATACTATAATGTAAAGGAATAGTAATAATAATAATAATAATAATAATCAAAGCAAGAATAGATAAGACTCAACAAAACAGCAAATATAGATTATTTGGTGACAGAGATGAAACGACCAATCACATAATAAGCGAATACAGCAAATTAGCACAGAAAGAATATAAGACTATATTCGACTGGGTGGGCAAGGTAATCAACTGGGAATTGTGCAAAAAAAATGAAATTTGACCACACGAACAAATGGTATACGCACAACCCAACATCTGTCTTAGATAATGAGACACACAAACTCCTCTGGGACTTTGACATACAAACGAATCACATAATCTCGGCCAGACGACCAGATCTTATAATAATCAACAACAACAACAACAAAAAAAAAAAAAGAGAATTTACAAAATTGTGGACTTTGCTGTGCCATTTGACCACAGAGTAAAATTGAAAAAAGTGAAAAGAAGGATAAGTACCAGAACCTTGTTAGGAAATTGATAAAACTGTGGAACATGAAAGTGACGTTTATACCAATTGTAATTGGTGCTCTCGTTACAGTCACCGAAGGATGAATAAGGGGACTGGAGGACTTGGAAATAAGAGGATGAGTGGAGACAGTCCAAACTACAGCATTATTGAGATCTGTCAGAATACTGAGAAGAGTCCTGGAAACTTGAGGACACTTGTTGTCACTCAAATTCCTGTGAAAAACCATCAGCTGACGCTGATGTGAAAAAATCTTAAGGATTAGAATAATAATAATAATAATAGATCAAGCTAGAAAGCTGTAAAAGCAGTGAAATATGAGGGTGATTGTGATACAAATTGTAATTTGTGTACTTGGAACGGTCTCTCATGGAAAGGCGGCTGGGGAATTAGAGATCAGAGGACCATTCGAAACCATCAAGACCCTAGCTACAATTATGAGATAGAGTCCCGGAGACCCTAGGAAATTTGCTATCACATAGATTTCGGTAGACCTGGTGATAACAACTCGCAATAATAACAATAATAATGCGATAGTATTTTCAGTGATTTTACCAATTTTTTTGTTATTCTTCGGGATTCTAATTCTTGTAACGTAAACTCTTTGAGGCTGTTTCATAAGCCCCGACAATATTCCACAATTATTATTATTATTATTATTATTATTATTATTATTATTATTATTATTATTATTATACTCTTTTGAGAGGTTTTCATGACAGCGTTAGTTGATGATTTTCCGCTGGAGTCTGCGTGATAGCAAGTCTCTCCAAGTCTCCAAGACTCTTCTTAGTATTCTGGCCGATCTCAACAATGCTGTTATTTGAATTGTCTCCACTGGGTCCTCGTATATCCAAGTTCTCCAGTTCCTGTACCAATCCTTTAGTGATTGTACCTAGAGTCAATTACAATTTGTATCACCTTATCATTATTATCATTTACCCTTTTAGAGTTTTTCACATCAGCTTTAGCTGATGGTCTTCCACTGGAGTTAGAGTGACAGCAAGTCTCCTCAAGTTACCAGGACTCTTCTCAGTATTTTGGCCGTTCTCAACAATGCTGTAGTTTGGATGGTCTCCACTCGGCCGCCAACTTCCAAGTCCTCCAGTCCCTTTAATAATCCTTTAGTTACTGTACCAAAAGCACCAATCACAATTGGTATTATTATTATTATTATTATTATTATTATTATTAGTAGTAGTAGTAGTAGTAGTAGTAGTAGTGGTAGTACAAATCTGCGACTCGTGAGCACAAGTAATAACTTATTAAGCTTTTTGCTTAGACATTTGCTCATATCCGAATGAATGATGGCACCCAATGAAACTCGAACACGCTCGTAAATGTTTGCTAGTTTAACTCGCTAAACATTACATCGATTGAGACGCCCCTAGCAAACGAAAATACTTAAATTTTAATATAATAAAATATTGAATTAAATTTGAAAAACAAACAAAACTAAATAAGAACGCATATAAAAAGATTACACTTATTTATTTTATTTTATTTTAATGGATTTCTGTATAAAATTATACATAGGATTGCGTTTAATATATTTGTGAATGAAACAATAAGAAAAGAGATTAATTACAACGAGTAATTATTTATAAAACCCTGTCTTGTTAAAACCAGAATGTAAATTACTTACACAATATACGATGTAAACCTTTATATTTTAGTGATATATAACACGGTGAAGGATTTTAAATGCATTAGTAACATGGGCCTGCCTACCGTTCATTTGAATCGTCCCATCCCAGGGGGCCGTCAACCCAAGCAATACCTGCTTTGCTGGTCTGTGTTCATTGCTTGGCGCCCCAATATGGGGAATGGCAAAACGATCACTCTTTTTTGTGACGGCTGCGTAACCCACCACAGAAAAATGACCTTGTGTCACATCCTGAGTCGATAGGAAATCAGTTAAATCTCATCAATAACGTACAATTGTCCTTCTCATTGTTTTCTGGGAGCTTGCCTAGTGTTCTCGCTGGGTGGGTGATATTAAGCTGAATCATCTTGTCTGTGGAGACCGTCCCTCTCGATAATACCTACTTTACAGGACTGACTTCATAGATTGGCGCCTAAGGCACTCCAATATGGAAAATGCCGAAGGGACCAAGCCTTATTTAGATTTCAATGAATGCGATCTTTGCGTGATTCCTCCGGGTTTTCTTTTTGCCCTCGGCCCTATCAAAGACGGTTAATTTTTAAACGAATCTATTTTACTCCTAAATGAGACCCTAACAGGTACTGCCACTCCGGATCAGAGTGGACTTGAGTGTAATGGCAATGAAAAGGTATTGCACACTCTTTAGAACTGGAGCCCCATTATCAGATGCAGTCGAGTGTTATAGTCAGGACACCTTTTTTTTTGGGGGGGGGGAGAAATGTCTACAAGGGATACAGACATAGTTATCTAAGCCCCAACAGCCGGGTGGAATAGCAAGAGAAAGACACACACACACACACACACACACACACACACACACACGCATATATATATATATATATATATACAGAGAGAAAGAGAGAGAGAGAGAGAGAGAGAGAGAAAGAGAGAATGTGTGTGGAGGGAGATAGAGAATGTCAAAGTGAGAGGAGAGAAAGAACTGAAGCAGAATATAGTTATTCTGTAGATAAATATCATTTTTTGCTTCAAATAACACGCAAATCGGGAGAGGCCTTGAGATCTTACGCGCATATTGACGCATTCATATATATATATATATATATATATACTTCATTCCATGTGAATGTTTGCGTGGATACGTGTGTACACGATTCCATCGATAAGTGTATGTATTTATCAAAGTTTAAACTTACGTGTGAGTTAATGCAAGCATGTGTGTGCATGAAGAGGTGGGCGGACGAAGGAGTCAAATGAATTTGAAGTAGTTTCTCTCCTGAATTTGTGTGTTCAATTAAAGGCCTTTGCCCATCAGCAAATAAAAGTCTTTCTAATTTTGAATTTGTTTACGAATCAACGGATTTATTAAACAGTTGCCATCAAGAAGATTCTACATTCATAAAACATTCGAAAATAAATAAAAAGACAAACAAAAAAACAAAAAAAGTACATATACAAATCTGTAGGATTGGATACGGACGGACGGTAATAGATAGATAGATAGATAGATCTGAACTGGCTAGGATAGCACAA
>CAUZXS010001371.1:22500-102500 GCA_963585895.1 Sepioteuthis lessoniana | reverse complement strand
CTTCTACATACATATACAAATAACACATTTTTTCCATATACGGGAACTGGAAAAATTAATCTTGTTAAATCTGTTCATGAATCTGTAAAATCTGAAAGAAATTCTAGAGAACGATTATATTCATTAATTGTAGTACAGATAGTAGTATTATATTATATTTCCGTATTGCGTTATACAACAATAATAACAATAATCATAATAAATCAAAATTTGTAAGGAAAAAAAGGGAAGGCTATCTTTACCGACCGAATATAAAGTATATAAAAGCTAACTGTAACTCTATGATACAGACGTCGAGAAATTTACTCATAATGTTTTATTCTCATTTGAAATAAATCTGACAGAAACTGAATGGAGTAAATTTGATATTCAAACAATAGATATTATTAAAGAAATATAATAAAAGGAAATGCCGAATGTAAGTATCAAATAGAAAACATATACAATTTAAACACACACACACACACACACACACACACACACACACACACACACATATATATATATATATATATATATATATATATATATATATATATATATATATATATCTTGGACGAGATTGGTTCCATTTCATATACCCTCCCCATCGGAGAGTTATGAATCCGACTGTTCTTCCTCGAGTTATGGGTAAATAGTAGGGCAGACTAATGCATTTTAACCCTTCTAAGAGAAGGAAAATTCTGAATAAAAAAACCAGTTGAACTCTGCTTAGAATTGATTTCGTTAAGCCTCCTGCTCGTGTGGATGGCTTGGAATATATATACTTGCATACATAGATAAATTGGGCGCATTTCGATCCCACCTTGAAAAGTCCTACGTGTCTAGCCACATTCAAGTGTTGTGATACAACAAAACGGTCTGTCTGTGGATGACAATATATATATATATATATATATATATATATATATATATATGTGTGTGTGTGTGTGTGTGTGTGTGTGTGTGTGTGTGTGTGTGTGTGTGTGTGTGTGTGTGTGTGTGTGTGATTTTGCTAAAATATATACAATAATTTTTTAAACACCTTTTCACTTTTTCCGAGAAAGGACAGAGAAATTTGCGAAAGTTGATTATATATATTATATATATATAAGAATTACTTTTTTGTCAATGAATGTTAGTTTTTAGCGGGTTTTTTTTGTTTGTATAATCAGATATACGGTTACCATAAATCAAAGAAATAATCGCTCGCCTTTATTGTTATATCAATAAATGAATGATTTTTTTTTATTAGAAAGGTGCAGTAATCAATAAAAAAAAAATTAAAAATCAATATTTGATATTCCTTTGGAGCTTCAAGGGTCATTTAATGGTCAGCGAGTAAGGGCAGCAAACAATGATAGACACTATTTGAATGGATTTTACACAAAACTTTAACTCATCTAAGATCGTTGTATTGAGGCCTAATGAAACTCATTGGAAATTCACAATAAAAATGAATTTCCACTGCAGAGATTAAAGCGCAATATCTGTTTGTATCCTTCAGCAATTAATACTTTTTTTGTATGTGTGTTTGGACAGGATAGGGCAAATTTTTTAAATTCTTTATTTTCAATCAAATATTTCAAAAAAGAAAGGAAATAAGGTAAGTCTGGACTTCCTGATCTAGTCCCTGGGTCAAGGGATATCCTTGGTTTTGCCTCTACTTCTGACCTCACATACATACTGACTAAATGGCACATGAAACGGGTGTGGGTCGGCAGTTCCAAAGAAACCCAGAAGATCGAATCAAATTCAATGATTTTGGGGATATTAACGTTTGTGAGTTCAAACCTTATTTTGTGTCCGGGACCCTGAAACTTGGTGTTCTGTCAGACTAAACCTTATATATATATATATATATATATATATATATATATATATATATATATATATATATATATACTATAAATCAGACGGAAAGGAAATCAATTTGGTAATGCTATTATGAATTTATTTCAGTCCACAGGTTTCGTTGGGCCCTCCTCAGATGGAAAACAGGTACATATTTGAATATAATCCAGAAACGCTCACATTGCCTCCGGCAAAAAGAGAATTTATAAATTGAATTTCATATCTATCTATCTATCTATCTATCTATCTATATATATATATATATATATATATATATATATATATATTGTTGGAAGCAATATATATATTTTTTTTACAGTGGAAATATAACTATATATTTACAAATATAATGTTTATGCATTCTTTTTTAAAACGAATTACCAATGATTTAAGATAATACTGAGTTCTAAATGTAATGTGATACTACTAATTATACTAATAATAAACTAAATATCAAATAAATGAAAAAATAATTTAATTTCTAATTTCGGTATATACTACAGTAGATTTAAAAAATTAAAATCAGAATAAACATGTAATTTAAACATAAATTGATATCAATTTAAAAGATAAAAGTCTCCTACTATTTTGAAACATATCGTAAAATAATTATCGTTATTTACATTTGGAATAATTCATTATATGTTAATTTTTAAGTTTATCGTAATAAATATTCGATTAATGTTTATTCTGAGAAATTTTAACTTTAAAATAATTGCCAAATCAAATTAGTTGCTATAATTATAAATCTATTTAATCGAGTCGTTAAGGATTTGTTTATATATACGAAAACGGTGTGGCACATAAAATAGTTCACCCTAAATTTTAGGACTAGATTATTTTTACTAAATCTTTTATCAAAAATACGTATTATATTAATTCATTATTTAAAAATGAAAATGAAGAAAAAATTTGTATAAATATGTTACATCTAAATTATTCAATCAATTTTATTGGTTTTTAGACATACTTTAGTATCACTATAATGTAAATAACAATTTGAAAAATACGTAATTATTTATTATTGTTAAATATAGTAATTACCTTTTAGTCTAATCCTTAGACTATATATACATATACATATATATATATATATATATATATATATATATATATATATATATATATATATATATATATATATATATATATATATATATAATCAATATCAGATTGTCATTCTTAGGTTAATCCGACTTTGTTTGAAGTGTTTGACCCGGCGCTGTGTTTCAGGTCTCAAAAAGTTTCATTGTTTTTTTCTATGTATATATCATACTAATCATATTTTTACCTATAAGTATTAATTAGCTGATTCCTCCAAGATGGTATTTATATATCAGTTTAGTTTGTGATTTGGCGATATTTGATCGGGTAAGTAAACGAATGAACAAAAGAAAGACAGACAGAAAGAAAAATATCAAGAGAAATAGTAAGAAAAAAAGAAAATAAAAAAAAGTAACAAAGAAAGAAAGAAAGAAAGAAAGAAAGAAAGAAGTGGGGGGAGAGAGAAATTGTATGAAAGAAAATAAGCCAGGAAGAGAGATATAAAGTAAGAAAGAGAATAAGAGAGAAAGAAAGAAAGTGAAGAATTTAAGAAAAAAGTGAATAAAAGAAAAGGGAAGAAAGAATAAAAAAAAGATCAGCGACATATATTCTCGTTACGAACCATTATTAATTGCAACTAATGTACCTGTCTAATGAGAAAATTATCATTCATTCATTGATATAACAATAAAGTTGAGTGATTATTTCATAGATTTTTGAGTAACAGTATTTATGATGGTGAACTTGTTGAAAACATCCAAAACAAAATAAATAAATAAATAAATAAATAAAAATACCCCCCAAACCCCTAAAAACCGACACTCGTTGATAAAAAAGTCATTTCTATGTATAAAACTTACTTATTTCTATCATATAGAAAGATAATTATTTTGCAGAGAGAGAGAAAGAGAGAGAGAGAGAGAGAGAGAGAGAGAGAGAGAGAGGGTGGGGGGAATCGATCGGAATATTTTCAATGCTGAATACATCGGTACTTTAAAAAAAAAAAAAAAACAATTTAAAAAAAAAAATAAAAATAAATACTTAATAAATTTCTATAAAACTTTCGTTATTTACTAATAAAAAACCGAATCTGTTTAAAAAAAAAACGTGAAAATATATATTTTTACGTGAGTAGACTATCCTTCTTCCGCCTCAAATTTTTCTGATATTATTTGGGATGTAGAGTGTTTCATATCAATTGATATCATTTCCTGTTCTAATAAATTGACTTGTTATCTCATTCGAAATGTCTCAAAATTTATGAACATGTGCAGAGAAAAATTTCTCTGTTTAATTTTTTTTTTCTTTTCAGAGGTAGAAATGCTTTTCAATGAAAAAGAAAAAGCATTTGCATAGTGAAAATAGAATTCTGAGTTGTTTCTACACTTGCTGTTAAAAATTTACATCATTTGAATGAGAATTAGTCAACTATTACGGAATAATATCAAAATATTTGAAGAACCCGGTTTGTTTTTCTTAAAGGTATATATATATATATATATATATATATATATATATATATATATATATATATATAAACTTAAAAATGTTCACACGTTAAAATTAGAAATATCTTAAGAATTCGATACAATGAAACTGAAAAAAAAAGTTTTATTTAAGTTTTTCCCACCACTTTTTAAAATAATTCTTTAAAAATTTATGGAGTCATGCTTTGTGAATGAATTAAACTTTTTTCCTTTTTTTTAACGAGTGTCAATTTTTTTTTCTTCGGCAAGAGCGTGACAGTACTTAGTAACAAGAACAAAAAAGAGTTCATTTGTTATAAGTACAAACGTAGAAAAGTGGAACGACTGTCAACAGCAACTCTCAATTTTACGAGAGAAAGAGAGAGAGAGAGAGAGAATTGAAGCTAAGCAGGAAGGCAACGAGAGAGAAAGGTGAAGGGTAAAAAATGCAACCATTATGTCGATTATTATTATTATTATTATTATTATTATTATTATTTACTCATTAGAGTTTTTCACATCAGTTTTAGCTGGTGGTGTTTCACTGGAGTTTGAGTGACAGCAAGTCTCCTCAAGTCTCCCGGACTCTTCTAGGTATTCTGTCCGTTCTTAAAAATGTAGTAGTTTGGATGGTCTCCACTTGTCCGCCAACTTCCAAGTCCTCCAGGCCCTTTAATAATCCTTTAGTTACTGTGCCAAAAGCACCAATCACAATTGGCACAATAGTCACCCTCATGTTCCACAGCTTTTTCAATTCTCTAGCAAGGTCGAGGTACTTATCCTTCTTTTCACATTCTTTCAGTTTTATTCTGTGGTCAGCCGGGACAGCAAAGTCGACAATTTTGCAAGTTCTCTTTTTTGTTGTTGATTATTATTATTATTATTATTATTATTATTATTATTATTATTATTATTTTACTCATTTGAGAGTTTTTCACGTCTATGTTAACTGGTGGTTTCCCACAGGAGTCTGACAGCAAGTCTCTTCAAGTCTTCAGGACTTTCCATAGTATTCTGGCCGATCTCAACAATGTTATTGTTTGGATGGTCTCCACTCGTCCTCTTGTTTCCAAGTCCCCCATGCCCTGTACCAATCCTTTGGTGACTGGTACCGAGTGCTCCAATTACAATTGGTATCACCGTCACTTTTATGTTCCATAGTTTTTTGAGTTCTCTCGTCAGTTCTAGGTTTTTATCTCTTTTCGCTTTCTTTCAAAACCGTAAAAGTCCACTATTCGGCAGGTTCTCTTTTATTTTTCTTCTTTTTTTTTTGTTGAATATGACAAGGTCTGGTCGTTTGGCCGAGATTAGATGATTTGTTTGTATCTTAAATCCCAGAGAATTTTGTGCGTCTCATTTTCCTGGATGAATTCTGGGTTTTGCATATACTATTTGTACCTATGGACAAATTCAAACTTCTTTATTATTATTATTATTATTATTATTATTATTATTATTATTATTATTATTATTTCTGGCGAGTTTTTCACGCCAGCGTCTGCTTATGGTCTAGCTGATGGTCTTTCATTCGAGTCGGAGTGACAACAAGTCACCTCAAGTCACCAGGACTCTTCTCAGTATTCTGGCCGATCTTAACAATGCTGTCGTCTGGATGGTCTCGGTTCGTCCTCCAATTTCCTAGTCTTCCAATCCCTTTACCCATCCTTTGAGGACCGTTCCAAGCGCAACAATTACAATAGTTATCACCGTCATTTTCATGTTCCATTCCTTTTTTTAGCTCTCTAGCAAGGTCTAAGTACTGGTCTCTCTTTTCGTTTTCTTTGATTTTCACAGCAAAATCTACAATTTGGCAGGTTGTCTTTTTCTTGTAAATTATCAATTGTTCTGGCCTTCTAGCCGGGAATATGTGATCGGTTTGCATCTCAAAATCCAAGCGAATTTTGGGTATCTCATTTTGTAGTATGGTCAAATTCCATTTCTTGCATAGTTCCCAGTGGATCACCTTCCCCACCCAATCATATCTTGTACTCTTTTTGTGCTAGTTTGCTTACATTCACTCATTATCTCATTAATCGTTTCCTCAAATTATTATCATTATTATTACGATGAATACTACTACTACTGCGAAAGAAGATTATGGCAATAATGAATATGATATTGATGCTGCTGCTGCTGCTGTTTTTACTGATGATGATAATGATAATCTATCATTTGAAATCATTTTTATAATCAGTCAGACAAGCAAACATGACAGCTGTTCTTGCGAAGTTACTTTTAAACCGATTAGCGATTATATTAAAAGCAAAGACTATTTTAATGTTAAAAACATCAATCGTTTTAAATATCACCGTTATCACTAACATCTTTGTATCGAAGAATGGTAGCCGCAAGGTATTTATAATGATGTATAATGTAAACGATATTGCGACAGTTCAATGGACAGGACATTGCACAGAAGCACTTCTTCTTCTTCTTCTTCTTCTTCTTCTTCTTATTATTATTATTATTATTATTATTATTATTATTGCTTCTATAAAGGATTATATTTTCATTGTTGGGCTTTGGTAAAAACACAATTCTTTGAAACAGAAAGTGTAATAGAAAATGAGATGTAACCAGAATGAAATTATCTCATTTACAATATTGCATTTTGAGATACTATTGAAGAGTAACTCTTTAAACGCTTTGCAAGCACACACAGAGATAAATATGTATGGATACACAGCTTTGAACATAAAGAGATTGGAACAGATTAAAATAGATTGATATGAACAGAATTAGATAGATAGATAGATATCGAAATAGAGAGATATGAACAGATTGAAATAAATAGATGCATAGATAACGATGAGACTGTGATTGATAGTGAAAGACAGTGAGAGAAAGAGAGATGACATGTTAGAATTAATCGATTGAACGGATAGATACATGGATTGATAGATAGATCGATAGATAATGAACAGACTGACATTGGGTGATGAATAAAGGACTGTTACCGCAAATGTAGGTTCGTATAGAATTATAATTCTGCTGCAAATTAGACTGGAAATGGCTTTATTCTTTAAAATACAGCATTTTAAGTGTACCAACATAATAAGAATATCCCGTATCGACCATAAATAAGCACATCTCAAACATTTTCTAATGAAAAGCAGATTTTTTTCTTGATCAGAAAATGCAAGATATTGTTTATTTCAAGTGAAATAAACAATTAGAAACAGATATTATGAAGAATTTTTAAACAAATTTTGCAGAACTGGAACTCTTTAAGCAGAAATATAAATAGGCAACTGTCCAAAATGAATATAGACCTTACATATATTTATGGAATTGTATTTTTATCATTTCAGTTTTGTGGAGTTTAATAATAATAATGCGTAAAATGACTTTTGATTGTATCTTGTTGCAAATAATAAAATTCTTGAATCTTTGGTTTAAAAGAAAATTCAATTTTATATGGAAATTGTAAGAGCGTATTCATCTACAAGTTATACAGAACACACACACACACATACACACACACACACACACACACACACACACACACACACACACACACACACACACACACACACACACACATATATATATATATATATATATATATAGATATATATTAAAGCTATTCTAAAATTTTGCAAGTACCATGGGATTTATACATATAAAAAGTATATATATATATATATATAATCGTTTATATTATATTTATCTTTACATCCATATTTATCAATTCTCTTTATATATACATCTCTCTCTCTATATATATACATACATGCATATATATATATATATATATATATATATATATATATAATCTGGAAACATAGTTGTGGAGAAGATGCGAGTAATAATATATCAGATATTTCTATTTGAGCAATAATCTTGGAATGCTTTAGCAATATATAGACGTGAAGAAGAAGAAGAAGAAGAAGAAGAAGAAGAAGAAGAAGAAGAAGAAGAAGATCGTTGCCTGAAATAATAAAAAAGGAATAGAGAAAGAACAGAATAAGTAGAGGAAGAAGATGAAGAGAGGGAAGAAGAGGAAAAAAGAAAACTGAGAAGAAAAAGAAATAATAATAATAATAATATTAATAATAATAATAATAATAGAGGTAGACTGACCGAAGAAGAAGAAGAAGAAGAAGAAGAAGAAGAAGAAGAAGAAGAAGAAGAACAACAACAACAACAACAACAACAACTCACGGTTTGCATGACTAGTGTTACCAGCTAAATTTATTCGATGTTAGACCTTGAAGTAAGTTTTGCTTATTTGTTGGTGTTGGTGGCGGTTACACCATCGTTCCTTGACGCAGTGATCGATATAGAATATATATATATATATATATATATATATATATATATATCTTAGAATGATAAAAAATTTGAATCGATCTTTGTAATCAACCGCTAGTTCAATTATTCGTACCTTTATTTTATCGTTGATCTATCGATTTATTTATTTTAATGTTCATATTTACTACTACAACTAGTATTACAACTAATAATAATTACCGGTCTTCGTAATCGATCGCCATGGATCATCTATAGAATAGAAGACAAGTATCAAACGGACCTTTATATATATATATATATATATATAAGTAAATAAAGTTGGCAGCCATAGACGAGGGCGACCCGAAGGCTCCCTTTTCTATTAGCTACTACACAGATGTGTAGGAGAGGATGCTATTCCTTTCCCTGGATTGCTCCACTTTAACCTTGATCAGCACTTTATAATGTTTAGTGATAAGCAAAAAGGTATCAGGTACCATTTTTTGAGTCTTTGGTATGAATCGAACTAAGATTGAACTCCGGTCTTCCAGGTCATGGGCGAACACTCTACCTCCCCCATATATATATATATATTTGTATCTGATGACTGCATCTTTTATTCAAAAGAGGATATATGAAACTTATAGTAATGACACGATAAGAAGGAGAGGTTTCATCTTTATTATTTGTTGATATATCATCATCATCATCATATCGTGCTGGTAGCACGGATATATATATATATATATATATATATATATATATATATATATATATATATATATATATATATATATATCAACAATAACCAGAAAACTATTAAAGAGATAAAAGTGAATATAACCAGTGTTTGATAAAAGAAAGCTGTTTTCTAAATCCTTGTTTTTTGTAGTTGGTTTGTTTATTTATTCCTTTTTTGTTTGCTTTTTTTTTTCGTTATAATGGCAAGTCAGTATCCGTGGATGCTTAAAATTAAAGATAAATTAAAAATTTGAAAAACCTCTTCTTTTTTCTTCTGTATTGCGCCTTTAGGTGTCAAAACCCAAACCACCAGTCCCACGATCTACCACCCAAACACCCTACCCTTAATCACAGCACTATCATGGAGCTGGGATGCCCTTTTCTAGTAAACAAACCGTGAAGACAACAATCTGATTTTAATAGGAACAACTGAAGGGGGCCATAAATTCTAACTCACACGTCACCTTAAAATCGATTGAGACTAGAAAAGGCAGCACGCGTGGCTACTTCTAGGTCTTTGTCATCTTTGCCGATTCCCCGAAAATGGCGGTAAAAATAGAAGAATTAGGAAGAATAAAGAAATGAAGGGAGTCATTGGAAGAGGGGGAAAAGTAAGGATAGACTATTGCTTTTGGGAGATAAGATAAGGGTAAAGGACAGAGAGAGAGAGAGAGAGAGAGAGAGAGAGAGAGGGAGATAAATGGGGAAGAAAAAAGAGATACAGAAAAAGAAAGAAAGAATAAAGGATAAAGAAAGTAAGAGAGAGAGAGAGAGAGAGAGAGAGAGAGAAAGAGAGAAAGAACAAGAGAGAAAGAAAGGAAAAAAGAGTGAACGAAAAATTGTCGAAGAGAAGGGCAGTGAGAGAGAAAGAAAGAAAGAAAGAAAGAAAGAGTAAGGGAGAAAAAGTGTAAAAGATCTTGATAGAAAGAAAGAGAATAGATAAGTGAAAGAAATTAAGAGGAAGAAATATAGTAAAAAGAAAAGAAGTAAGAAAGCGTTTAAGAGATTGAGATAGAAAGAAACAGAGTAAGAAAGGAAGAAAGAAAGTGACTAACAGAAAGAAAGAAAGAAAGAAAGAAAGAAAGAAAGAAAGAAAGAAAGAAAGAGAGGGATTGCGGGAGGGATCAAAATTTAATATTTAAGATATGTAAGAATATAAGATAAACACAACTGAGAAGTTATATCAATTTTTTTCCATCGGAAGCCAGATATAGACACAAAGCTTGATAATCGGAGCTCCTTATATATATATATATATATATATATATATATATATATATATATATATATATATATATATATATAATGTCATTTACATTTATTTTACCTTGTTAATTTATTGCATATAACGTTATCAGTAAGGGCTCGTATTCATAGGGAGATCTTCCCACGTTGTTTGTTACGTACACCCGGATATGGGCGCATATATTATTGAATTCTCGCTATATATATATATATATATATATATATATATATATATATATATATATATAAAAGTAAAGTTGGCGACCATAGTCGAGGGTATCCCGAAGGCTCCCTTTTCGATAGCTACTACACCAAGGTGTAGGGGAGGGCGCTACTCCTTCCCTGTGGTGGTGTCTGTAACCCAGGGTCACAGACACTACCATGTAATATATTCATATCTATCTATCTATCTATCTATCTATCTATATGTGTATATATATATATATATATAGATATAGATAGATAGATAGATAGATATGAATATATTACATGGTAGTGTCTGTGACCCTGGGTTACAGACACCACCATAACATATATATATATATATATATATATATATATATATATATATATATATATATATATATATAAAAGAGAGAGAGAGAGAGAGGCGGGGAGGTCTACGATAATGAGATTTTTATTCAGCAATATTATTGAAATTCTTTTATTTAGAAAATGAATTAATATCAAGCTCAATTTGCGATAAAAATTTGAATATGAAGCTATGCAAAAGTAAGTACACTCATTTGATATTTATGCAGTTTTATTTTTACTTCCTGAGTTCTAATACTATAAAGTTTGGTAAAAGATAATCTTAAATAATATCTATTTTCATTGAATGATTTTAATCTAGGAATAATAAAATCTTTGTTTATTTGTTTAAAAGATAATTAACTTACTTTTATCAAACATTGATTAGGTATATATATATATATATATATATATATCCTGGACGGGACTGATTGCATTTCATATAGCACTTGTACCCCTGGGGAAAGGTATGAATCCAATTATTCTCCCTCCAGCTATGGGTAAATAGTAGGGCAGACTGAGTTCTTCAGCCTTGGTGAGGCAATTAGTCTCGGAGAAGGAAAACCCTGAATTCAAACCTGTTAAACTCCGCTTAAAAATTGACCTTGTATCATATCCTGCCCGAGCCGAGGGGTTGGTATATATATATATATATATATATATATATATATATATATATATATAATGAACAGACCGAGATAGCTGGCTATTTAGATAGATATATAGACAGATAGATGGATAGGGGTGAACGAGCTGAGACCGAGAGATAGGTATGAAGAGGCTAAGACAGATAGAGAGGAAGTAATAATGGAAACGAATCCGACAATATGAAGAAAAATTGAAAAATAAAGTAATCCAAAATTAATGAATTTATTGCGAAAAAATGTTAAAACGTTTCGGTTTTAATGAACATCATCAGGACTTTAAAATGGTGAAACAGATAGATGCGAACAAGTTGAGATACATAGATTTTAGCAGGATGAGATAGATAGATAGATAGATAGATAGATTGGTTTTGGTCTCTTTATTTAATGGCATATGAACTTTCATGGGTTGTTTAATACCAAAATCATCCATTTAGACGGGCAGTAGTGGTCCAACGGTGTGATAAAAGAGTTGAATTCTCTTATCACATCGAAAGGGAATGTAAAGTACGACTGATGTTCAAATTCCATGATAGATAGATAGATAGATAGATATTTTGTGCATGTATCAGTTTGCCATAATTTTAAATTCTCTGTCGGTGTGTGCGTGTGTCCGTCCTATTTTTGTTCAGTCGACAAGCTGATTTGTCAACAGAAGTGGACAGCCGGGGAACCAAGCATTTTCATTTCCCTCCCTCTTCGCCCAGACCAGTCAGTAATCAACTAACCAATAACAATTACTGTTTATCATTGGCTTTGTACACACGTCATGTCAGGGCTGTACCTCAACTGATGAAAAATATTTTAAACACTTAGGGCTTAGAATTTGTTTTCTATTCTTTCCCACAGATTTTACACGCTTGAATCTATAAGATCAACTAAAAATTGAATAAAGAATAACAAAAATACTATTAAATAAAGAATTAAAACAAAAAAGAACTACTCGAGAATAAGTAAAACCACAATTATAAAAGAAAACAATTATATAAAATGTCTTGATGATATATATATATATATATATATATCATTCAGACATTTTACATAATTTTTCTCTCTCTCTCTCTCTCTCTCTCTCTCTCTCTCTCTCTCTCTCTCTCTCTCTCACACACACACACACACACACACACACACTCATTTTCCTTTTTTTGTCGTTGGTCCAAAGAGAAAAATAATATTTCAAAATGAATTGGTCCACTAAGACATTTGTATTTCTTTTAAGAATTAATGCTTGATATATATATATATATATATATATATATATATATATATATATATATATATATATATATATATATATATATAGTTCTGATTTACTGTACTATATCAGCCAGTTTACATATATGACAAAACAAATTGCCAGTATACGAAATGTGTTCAAAGATTATTGTGGCTGTAGCTGTATTTACCAATCAACAATGAATAAAACGCTAATTTTCGTAAAAATTCGATGTGTATTTAAGCAGTAATAAGACTGAAGCTGTATTTAACAAGACAGAAATGAACAATGAATAAAACGTAAATTTTCTTTAAAATAATCCCCTTATAATTTAATACCCCAATTCCAGTGGGTTTTTCATTTGTCGAAGCACCTCTGTAACTCCTCTTTTAATGGCTTGAAGCTAATCCGTCATATTTCTTATAATCTTTTCATTGTCCTTGAGTCTTTCAGTTGACATAAATTTTTAGTTTAGAAAACTAGAAAAACGAAATGTGTTGTACTTACACAATTCAGTGATTTAATGTTCCTCATTTTTCATACTACAGGTTTAGCCAACACGAGTGTGTATGTGTGTGATGAAAGACAAATGGGATAAGACAAATAGTAAGATTTCTTTCGTGTTATTTTGTGTTTGATCGTAATTGACTGTTTCCGACCTTAGATCAACAGGAGAAATGTTTTTGTGAACTAAAAGGTTTTTAAAAAGTTTTAAAAGGGTTAGTCGACATGCTATAAGGGAAGCGACCGAAAATTAACTTAGTAACATAGCGTATCTATCAGTCGAAGGAAAAAATATATATATAGGTTAAGATTGTGTTGAGAAGAGTTAGCAGTGCTAGGTGACAGTCAGTTTCTAGTCTCGAAGTAAAAAATTGAAGGCTTAGTCCGACGAACTGACAGTCACCAAGCGCTGCTGACTCAGTGTCTCCGCCATCTTAAGTAATTATGCTCTATCACCGATATTGAGCACTTTTTATTCATGAATACAGTAAACTAATATTGCACACACACACACACACACGCGCGCGCATATATATATGTGTGTGTGTGTGTGTGTGTGTGTGTGTGTGTGTATTGCTAACTGAAGGAAATAAGCAATTGTTTCTTTTAATAGTTTTATACACACACACACACACACACACACACACACACACATATATATATATATATATATATGTAAGTATGTGTGTATATATTGCTCACATCCAACTATGTTCATATCTGCCTGTCTCTATCGATCTATTTCCATTTGTTTATATTGATCTTTCTCACAAGTCTCTGCTATTCTCATAATGTTCATTTTCTCTCTTTTCCCCTGTTCGCTTCAATATATTCATATATAGCAATTGATTTGTGCATCTGTCCTTATCTGTCTATCTATCCCCATCTGCCACACCAAACATTGCAAAGACAAGAGATTATACTTGTAAAACAGCGAAAAATAAGAAGGAGCTTACTTTTGCTTTTCTTAAGTGTATACATGTTTAAATGTTTAGTCGCAGAAATAAAATAAGGAAAAATAAAAAGAAGCCACCCTCAACCCCCATGGGACCTTCTTCTTTGTGATTCCCAGGCCCTTCGTCAACAAGTTTTGCTTGGCATCAACTACTCTCTTCACGTCAGTCCTGTGCACTGAATGCGTTCAGTGCTTTTTGAGTGGAGTACTTTGGTTTTTTTTTTTTTTTTTATTTTAATTGTGGCTGGACAGGTGTTTGGAACACTTTTATAAATTCTACTGACATACAGACATATGTCGAGATCTTTCCCCCTCTCCCTCTCCCTCCCCTTTCTTTCTCTCTCTCTCTCTATATATATATATATGTATATAAGTATCCACACTGGTATTTCTTTCTCAGTTCAATGCTGGACAGAGGCCTTCTCTGTTGTCAAGGCATGGGGAGTAATAGGTCGTATCCAGCCACGTTGGCCCATGACGTGTTAGAAGGAGTTTCGTATAAAGCGAGTGCATTCTCCTATAGAAATTGCCTTACCAAGGTTAGATAGCTCGACTGCCCAAGAGTTTTAGACAATATACGTGGTGCCTTCAATAAGTTTCCAGACTATTTTTGTACAGGCATTTAAAATCGTCTTAGACTCTTGAAAATTCAGCATGTTATTGCTATACATCTTATGAGAGGACTGACCAATTTTTATGATTTCAGGTTTAAATGAACAGCTACAGCAGCAATTGGAATACACCCTACTAAAGCCTGATTGTAACAGCTGGTGAATTTCAAAGATGCAATCTGGACGTGAGGACACTTTAGAAGAACGATATGCAATAAAATTGTGTTTTAAACTTGGAAAAAATGCCACAGAAACGCATGGAATGCTTCAGACTGCTTTTGAAGCATCTTGCATGAATCGAGCATCAGTTTTTGAGTGGTATAAGAGATTCAAGGAATGTAGGGAGTCTGTGAGGGATGATGAGGGGTGTGGTAGTAGTAAGGAAGTCAACACACCAGAGTTGATTGGCCAAAGGGTTAGGGTTACGATGTTGAGGTTTTAAGGGAGTTCAGGAAGAGATTCCTAGGGAAGAGGCCAGCACTCTTCAAATCGGGTCAGTGGCATTTCCAGTCGGACAATGCACCAGTCCACAACTCCATCCTTGTCACAAACTATTTGAGCAAGATGGGCATCAAGACAGTTCCTCAGCCTGGAAACTTATTTAATGATCTATCTATCTATCTATCTGTATGTATGTATGTATGTTTGTATGTATGTATAGTACATTTTGGTAGCATTGTTTTATGTTTGCATGTTTTATTAAAGGCCTCGGACAAGGCTTGTTTTGACACCTTTTTTGTCTGTTTCTTTATATAAAACGGATGTTTGGTTTCTGTTTGCGTAACAATAGTCCAAACGTCACTTATCAAGCGTTTTCAATAATTAGATGTCATTTTCAAGAGTTCATTTACTAGCCTTGTTTGTCTTCAATAAAACCTGCTTACACACACACACACACACACACACACACACACACACACACACACACACATATATATATATATATATATATATATATATATATTACTGACCTCCCTGTATCAAAGAGTGCAATAAATTGATCATTCATTTTATTGTACTTCAAATGTCAGGGCCGATCAGGAAATTCTCAGATTGTGTATTGATAGCTACACGCCTTTCCGTTATCTCTTAATTACATTGTTTTATGTTTCAAATTCCAACAACTTTTCTAGACTGGGATAATCACAAAAGTTAGAGGGCCCTTTTTTAGCCTGTTATTTTCTCTATCACTAGAGAGAAGACGATAGATATATGTTCGACCATTTCATCAGCTTAATTTTATAAGTAACAATAAGTCAAGTTTTGTATGTATCAATGAAATAATCTAATATTTTCTCTCTCTCTCTCTCTCTCTCTCTCTCTCTCTCTATATATATATATATATATATATATATATATATAAACGTAACTCAGCTAAAATGGTATGCCATGACGCGACTGTCATTATAGCAATGCACTTAAAATGCCTTAATATAGACGATAAAAATTTCAATCTAATTTGCAAATGAATTTTAATTTTTTTTGTCGGTTAGAACATCATTTTCGAATTATCCAATTTCTAGCTATAACAGAGGTTATTATGAAATTCTCATTAGAATGCTTTATTTCTTGCTAAATAGAAGCATCATTATAATCATGGATCGCTATTAAAAAGGTTCTCGAGTCTGCTAAAGATTCAACTATTCAATTCAGTTTAAACAATTTTTACAGCAGAATAATTTCCAGGAAAATTCGTCTTTGTTTTATCACTGAGCGGGTTTCATAGATGGAAAGACTTTTCTTAAGCGACAATGTTAAATGATAGAAGAGAGATCAATCGGGAAAAAAAATCTGACAAATTACGAAATTATTGGAAAGAGAAGAAAAAAAGCTAAAAATTAACCTCATCTCAAAAAACAAAAACAAAAAACGATGGCATTTGAAATGTATAAAATCGAATCAAATGGTTTCTACAGATGACAAGAGAGATAATAACGGTCAAATCAAACGAATGTTACCTCAGAGCTAAAAAAAAAAAAAGAAAAAAAGGAAAGCAAAGAAAACAAAAACAAATCAATGTTTTTTGTGGAGTGAGCAAACCAAGTGCTTTGAACAGTTGCTCTCAGCTTTTACATCTATAGCGGGCACATGTTCATAAAAGCTGTACCCAATACAGATGAAAGTGGTGGGGTATATTAGCTTATTTAAAAAGATAAAGGATTTATTTGACATTGGAACGGGTAATAAAAATCGGACGTTTTTTCCCCAAAACAATTTGATATATATATATGAAACTGCAGGCGATGAAACTGTTATTGTCAAGGAGAATGGATTCGGTGAGAATCGAGGGGAGGCTTTTTTACATTTCACTTTGCGTCTCCCTTCAGATATTGGTAAATATTATAGCAGAGTGGGTTCTCTAGCTTTGGTAGGGAAACCAGTCTACAAGGAAAACATAGCAGGATACGGTCTCTTACTCCACATATCTTCGGAAAGGCCTGAGTTGTATATATGTCTGAAAAAATGCAGATGAGATGGGTGGAGAGCATAATATATATAATATATATATATATATATATATATATATATATATATATAAACTAATTGTTTACTCACAATACCTTGACTACGTTGACTGGCGGTTTCATGCGTATTTTAAAAAGTAGACGTGGGAAAAATTTAGCGTTATTTTTCCATTATAATAGTGGCTCATGATATTGATGCATATATTTTGGAAGGAAGAAGTGAAGAATTTTTGTTTGCATTTCATAGTAATCACAGTTGTATTGAAAATTATTATTAAAATAAATTGAAATTATCAATGAAATAAACTGAAAAATCGGACGGGAAATTGCTTTATTCTTTAAAGTAGAGCTTTTTAAATAATTTGAATATTTTGTTTTAATAAAAACCTTACGATTTATTCTGGGTAACATCTCTTTCTCTATCTCTCTCTCTCTCTCTCTATATATATATATATATATATATATATATATTACATGATAGTTTCTGTGACCCTGGGTTTCATGGTTTATGCATTCATCAGACTGAATGAAGGGTTTTAAAAAAAACCCTAAAACTGATTAATATGGTTCATTCATTTACTATGTGTATGAAAGCTCTTTAATAGATATTGAACGCTATTTAATAATGCTGCAATATTTGGTCCTCCATTAACTCGTCAAGTGAACTATTGAGAACCATAAATCTCTACTATATATATATGTGTAGATATTTTTTAAAAGATAGATAATTATTTAAAAAATATTTACATATAAATAAAAGAAAGACAAGGACTGCGGGAAAATAAAGCCAAGCAAAAACGCAAGTAATTTACAAATGACCTGCAAATGGTCTGCGCATGCCCAATATGGCGTCTCAAATGATATATACTGATTATTTTTTTTTCAATTTTTTTTTGTTTTATGCATGCATTTCTTCCACTCTATATTCACGCTTGTAAATGACGCTTTGGCTCTCCATGGGATTGAATTGTCTCGTGTTTTCCTGTAAGCGTGAACAAACGAGACTTGAGAACGATAACAAGCAAAGTTGAGAAAATGAGAAAGAATCTTTTTTAAAATTTGATATAACACAACGCGTAAAGACGCATCCAAATGATAAATCTGGAAAAAGGAATAAATAAAAAAAGATTGAAATAAAAAGAAAGAAAGAACGAAAGAAAGAAAAGAAAACAGTAACGATTAGCTTTCAGGAATTTAAAACTATTTAAATGTTAGAAATATTGATTTTTTGATGAGGACGTGCATTTATTCAAGCAAAGACTGCATCACTATCCAGCCCGAACGCTGGTCAGAAGAAACCTTAAAAGAAAACACGGAGAACGATTTTTTTTAACATTTGATCGCAATTTTCAAGATATTTTAACCTAGAAACACTTTTGTCATTTCTTTTATCAAACTTCTGAGCCTTAGATTAAGGTTTCCAAAGTGGGCCCAGGTTAAAAGTAGCTAATTTCTTTGGTTTACAAGAGCTTTAAAGTTACCATTTGTTTTTCATGTTCTGAAGTCTTTCAGCATTTTCTTTTAAAAAGATCTTGATGTTTCCTCAAGGACAAATTTTGCTGGGTGTTTCACATATATGGGTTATTATATTGTATGATAAGTATTAAAATTTACTACTTTAAAAAGCTTATCAGATAATATACATATATACGCACGCACGCACGCACGCATATACATATGTGAGTGTGTGTGTGTAAAATCTGAAATATCAAAATGTTCACAATGTCAAATAGTGCCTATTATGTACAGTAGCAAATTAGTTGATAACTTAAAACGAGAATATCTTCTTCGATAAACGGAGAATAAAATACAATTGAGGTTTTTAAAGATCATTTTTGTTATATTAGCCAAAACCTATTTGCATGAGTCATATTAATTGAAGAATTTCGTTTGTTTTTAAGGCTGATTTTCATTGAATCCAAATAAGTAGCCATGTTGTTTTTTTTGTTTTTTTTCTTTATCTTTTCTCTTTTCGTGTAACATTATTACGAACAATATCAATAAAATAAATCTAAATTAACATTTTTAGGCATGAAATTAAAACAACGCAATAAAAGTTTGTGAGTTTTTGAGTCCAACCATTGCAAAGACAAATGAATTGTTGTGAGAGAATCTTTATTGCTTTGAAATATACTTGAGAAAATGCTTTATTGGCTGAAACCGAAAATCCTTCCGAAGTTAACATTGATATATATATATATATATATATGGAAGAAAATAATGGATAGTAATCCGACAATTTGTGAAGAAAAATTGACAACAAGTAATCCAAATAGAAAGTAGGGGAGCGTATATATATATATATATATATATACGCTCCCCTCTCCGGGAGGTTGACCACTCTGGCGGAGGAATATAACGGTTGCCTCTCGCGTAATGCAAAGCTCTTCCAACGAATTGAGCGCTCCGATAGCGCAAAATGTAACCAGAACGAAATTTGATACTTATGCGTTAATTCCCGAGCTGACATTGAGTCGTAGGCTTGGTGTAGGGGTATGTCATCAGCCTGATGAAAAAGTTTGGTGGGTTTTGATCGTCACGCGTGTCTAGCCACACTGAAGAGTTATGATACAACAAAAGAGTATGTCTGCGGATGACAATATATATATATATATATATATATATATATATATATATATATATCGCAACTCTCAGCAATTCAGTTTTGGCAGTTCTATCTCAGGTGCATTTCTAGTTTCAACTGATTCGCACAATTAAATTTGTTCAACTTCTTCATTGAAGGAAATAAACGTACGTGTATTGAGAGACTGGAATAGCGCAAACCTCAGAAAATGTTAACTGGTTTCCATGTATGGCTGAGCCAAGTAAATATCCCTGATAAAAATCCATGAGCAAATACGAAATGTAACACTGAGATAAGGTTTTAAGGAAATGAAATGGAAACGTGATACACTGAGTGCGAGGCAAAAGTAATTGGGTGTCAATCATATCATTCAATATAAAACATCTCTTTTTGTCAAATGATCTTTATATTTATTCTCTTATAAAATTTGTTTTAGACGAACTAGTTGGTTAGTTAGTTGATTAGTTGGGTTTTATGACATATCAACTTTTGTATGTTATTTAATGCCAAATCCATTTGTATACAAAAATCAATTCTATTTCAAGCTGTTCAGTTTAGCATATGTACGCAGTTTAAATATCAAGGCAGTTCTATTTTAAGTAATTCAGTTTAGCATAAGTACGCAGTTTAGTTCTATTTGACCCATAGATAGGACCATATTAGCTGCTATCACTCCGGGCCAGAGTGGACCCGGGAACGATGGCAATGAAAGCTCCAGCATTACTGGAACCTCACCGTCAGATTGTTTAGTGTCATATGCAGGACACTCGTTGGGTGGGGGTCAAACCTCTCTGAATAGATGCATTCGTTTTATTCTACAGCCCCTGGGCAATACACGAATAAAAGGTACACTCCGGAACAAAAACGTACAAATAAAGAGAGATGTTGACATTGTTTATTCATTGTGAAAACATTCTACAAAAGAGAAAATGTAAATGAGACAGCATAATTTTCTTGCTTCCAGAGCATCTACGAAGCATAGGTGTCGCCAGGTAGATCTATCTATCTATCTATCTATCTATCTATCTCATACAATGTTGATTTCTGTATCAACACTATATATATATATATATATATATGTGTGTGTGTGTGTGTGTGTGTGTGAGTGTGTGTGTGTAATTTTTTGTTCTTGTTATTCTATATATAGAGGCGTTCGTGGTGCAATGTTTACTGTCGACGCGGTGACGCAAGTTCAAATCCTAAACGAAGCTGTTTGTATTTCGTTAATACGCTTGAGAACGGTATGCATCCAACTATTCTCTCTCCTGCTATGGATAGATAGTGGGCAGAATCGGCTCTTTAGCCTTGGTATGGCAACTAGTCGAGGAGAATGACAACTTTGAATTGAAACCTCTGCTTAAAATTGACCTTGTGTCGCATTATACGGAGGGATAGTTAAATGTGTATGTGTGTGTGTGTGAACAGCGTAAGAACTATCTGGTAGAGATAGATATGAAAGAATAAAAGAAAGAAGGAAGGAAGAAATTAGAGAAGAAAGGTAGATACTGATTGGTATACCCAGTGTGTTATGAGAGCGTGGTCATTGAACGCAATATCTGAAATTCAAACCTTAAACATATCGATAGCGTCTATCAGTGTTAGTCGATTTAATTTACGACTCTCTGTAATGTTCAGAAGCGAGAGAGTAAGGTTCAGATCGAATTCCGGCTTGAATTACGTTCATATGAAACCTTTGGAGCGAATGGTAACTAGAAAGTCTCACTTTTTTGCGAATAAACGAAAAAAAAAAAACCTCGTAATTTATCGTCAGTTCCCACCCAAGAATATCACACCCACTCTCACGTGACCGGAACTTCTTCAAATATTGAAATTAACCTTGATGAGGACAAAGTTATGCGTTTCTTACTGCCGCCGAGTTGACGGTAACGAAACAGTAAGTACAAGCATTGCCAGAATGAATAGGTAACCTATGCTAATATATATATACTCCCACTCTCTCCCTGTCTTTACTCTTTTCAGTTTCTCTCCTCTTACAAGCAATTTACATTTATTTCTGTTCAAGCAAAGATTTATAATTATGGATTCCCGTATTATCGCAGATTTTGCAAGCACTCAAAATGAATGACTGTAACAATGAAAATGACCACATAGTGGTAAATTTCAAAGATCAATGAGTTTATCTGCATTATTGAAGAGTGAAATTTCATCTTTGTTAGAACGAGAATTTACGTACTAAGCGATTCCAGTAAATCGAGAAAAAAGAAATATAAGTATATATTATGTAAACACAGACACACACACATGTATATATATATATATATGTTGGTGTGTGTGTGCAGAAAGAGCAATATTAGTGAACGTTTTATAGTGAGTACTTGTACCATACCAACTTCATGAGATAATAATTACAAGTATTATGATAATCATAACACTCACAAGTTTTAAATCTGATAAAAGTAGATAGATAGATAGATGCAAATACATACATGGAGCAAATGAAATGAAGATAAATGGAAAAGTTTAGAAATAGAATAATTGAAAAGAATGTGAAGATATAAGAAGGAATTACAAACGAATTTGGCACGAAGAAAATCTGCAGTGGGTTAAGGGATAAAATCCAAGACATCAATTGGGACAAATATCACTCACTTGGATAGAGACAGACTTTGGCGAATCAAAAACACATAACTTCTTGATTTTTTCTGCTTCAGTAAATTCACCTCAGTTCAGTCTTCATTCCTTTTCTTTCTTTCCTTTTATTTTCTTCTTTCATTCAACTCAGTTCAGTCATCGTTCTTTTCTTTTTTCTTATTTTTTCTTTTTTCTTCTTTCATTCATCTCAGTTCAGTCATCATTCCTTTTTTTCTTTTCTTCTTTTTTCTTCTTTCATTCACCTCAATTCAGTCATCATTCCTTTTTTCTTTTCTTTTTTTCCCTTCTTTCATTCACCTCAGTTCAGTCGACATTCCTTTTTTTCTTCTTTTTTACTCTTCTTTTTTCTTCTCTCCTTCAATCTTAATTTTACTTCTTTCTTACTTTTCATTTAAGACAATACCGTTACTTTATTTTTTTTTTTTCATTTTTCTTTCTTTTCTTTTTTACTCACTTCATTTTCTTCTATTTTCCTTTTTGACTATTTTTCACAAATGTTTTTTGCATTATAGCTTCTTCTTTTTTTCAATTATTATTTTATCATCTTGCATTTTTTTAATCATCTCGATTGATCTTTTCTTTCTGTTTTCTCAACTGAACTTTTTCCCCTTTTTTGTGACTTTTTATTCTCGAAGATTAGTTTGATCCGGCAAAAGTTATAAGGAAGGAGTAAAGAACATGTTACGCCATTTTTTTAAATTGAGTTCCTGCCTTTGAAAATCTACAAGGACTTGAAAGCTGACCACTGGCAGATTTTTCTTTCTTTCTTTCTGTCTTTCTTTCTTTCCTTCTTTTTTTCTTTCTTTCTTTTGTATTTTCTCTGCTATTTCTTTTATATCTAAATTATTTTTTATTTTTATTTTTGCGCTTTATGTCGTTTAATCTACTTTTAGTCACTTTTTTCTATCTTTTTAATCTCTTCTCACTTAAATTTTCCTTTTTTGTATTATTCTTCCATTGATATTTTTTACTATGTTCCTTACAATGAATTATCTATTTCCACTTTCTTTCTTTCTTTCTTTCTTTCTTTCTTTCTTTCTTTCTTTCTTAATCGTTTTCTTTTTCGCTGTTTCTTTTGCCCCTATTTTTTAAAAACAATTTTCATTCACTTTCTTTCTTTCTTTCTTTCTTTCTTTCTTTCTTTCTTTCTTAATCGTTTTCTTTTTCGCTGTTTCTTTTGCCCCTATTTTTTAAAATCAATTTTCATTCACTTTCTTTCTTTCTTTCTTTCTTTCTTTCTTAATCGTTTTCTTTTTCGCTGTTTCTTTTGCCCCTATTTTTTAAAATCAATTTTCATTCACTTTCTTTCTTTCTTTCTTTCTTTCTTTCTTTCTTTCTTAATCGTTTTCTTTTTCGCTGTTTCTTTTGCCTCTATTTTTTAAAATCAATTTTCATTCACTTTCTTTCTTTCTTTCTTTCTTTCTTTCTTTCTTGCAACAGTAACCAACGCAGACCAAACCTTGTCTCCTGACACCGATCGTCTTAAATGATAGATATGTCTCCCCTCTTCACCTCTTCCTGCCCCTTTCTCCCTGCTCACTCTTTTTCTCTTTCGCCTACAAATGCACGCATGCATGCACACCAGCTCTCGCATATGCATATGGATAGGATGACTGCATACACGTATCGGCCCGCGTTCGCCGTCAGTAGATGTTAGACCGTAGAAAAACCAGCTCGGTAGACAGACGGTTCAGCATAAGGTTCCTCTTCAACTAGGCTGTCTTGGGCTGGGCTGGGTTTTCAAAACATGGACCAAAAGACGGACAATTTCTCAGACTTCTCTTCTCCCCATTCTTGCAAGCTGATGTGATGACCACTCAGCCATTGTTTTTACTCTAACCCGTTCCACCTAGCCGTCCTTAGCCACAATCCCAAATTTGCTCCTTTTCAGATATAACAGCGTTTAAGATGTGGAAGACAGTTGAACGCCAACGGGACAAAAGAGAGATCTGAAACGATAAGGTAACGGACGATTGTCTCGGAGGGGCTTTTGCCGCGAAGAAGAGTCAAGGGGAGCGCCGCCTGGTGGTGACAGGGCCTAGAACGATCAATCATAGGGTTGATGGTGGCGGAGGTGGTGGTTGATTGGTTTGTTGGTTGCCGCTGGTGTTGGTTATGGAGGAGGTCAACATGATGGACGGATTAAGTATTGTCAGTGTTGCACGAAGCTCGTCATTCTTGTGTATACCGTAGAAAAAGTCGGCCCTTAGCCTAAAATGGCTGGAACTTTAGAGCTGTGCAATAATGGTAAAGTCGATTTTGGAGATTCAGGTTTAGGATTTTGATTCTAGCGGATTTTCTGAGAAATATTTCGACACAAAAACATGTAGAGGCAGGAGGGTAAAAGAGAATAAATTGAAAAGAGGTTCAGAGAAAGAAAGAAGGAAGGAAGGAAGGAAGGAGGGAAAACAGAAAGAAAGAAAGAAAAAAGAAAGAAAGAAAGAAAGAAAGAAAGAAAGCGAGTGGAAAAGAAAAAAAGAGAACTATTAAGAACTAATGAAAGAATAAATGGAAAAAATTAAACAAATGGAAAACTGGTAGAAGAATAGACGGACTAGAAGAAAACAGAAAGAAAGAAAGAAAGAAAGAAAGAAAGAAAGAAAATAAATAGATACAAAACACAGAATTAGAGAGGAAGAAAGAGAAAAAGAAAGAAGAAAAGGAAAAAGTAGAAAAGAAAAAGTAGAGAAGAAAGAAAGAAAGAAAGAAAGAACACTGAATTAGAATGTAAGAAAAAGGAAAAGAAAGAAGAAAAGAAAAGAAGCAAGAAAGAAAAAGTAGAAAGTAAGGGAAATAAAAGAAAGAAAGAAAGAAAAAAAGAAAGAAAGAAAGAAAGAAAGAAAGAAAGAAAAAAGCGGGAAAAACAAAGAGGTGTTTTAGAATTGCTGTGGTGCAGACGTGTTTTTCTTTAGTTTAATATTTTTGAAACCCCCTTTAAGAAGCTTTGATATTATTCTAAGAAAATGAAGATAGTTTCCATTTTCTACGAGAGTTGGAAATTTACGGGGAATGACCTGAATTATGAATGTGAGAAATAAACAAAAGCAATATGTTTATCTATTCTTTTGTTATTAGCACCAAGTGATAACTTCTTCGTTACCTCCCACTGAGAGAAAACCGTCAGTGTTACACACACACACACACACACACACACACACACACACACACACACGTGTGTGTGTGTATGCATTTATATGTGTGTGTGTGTGCGTGTATGTGTAAGTGTATGCTTGTGTTTATGCGTATGTGTGTGTGCGCGTAAGACTCAATAAATAAGCATAAAAATAATAATAATAAAACCGCAAAATACAATTAGAATTTTTTTTTTTTTTGAAAGAGTCAAAATAACTTTTTTTTCAGAATTTATTTATATAAACTCTGCATTGTTTGGAATATTTGTTTTGAGGCTTTACAAGATGACAGCAAATCAAACACTGTTCGAGTCTTGAACAGAGTTATGTCATCAGATTTTCGATAGAAACCTTATGCATTTTACTGAACGACGTGTACAGAAAAGCATGTTTTTTTAAAAAACGTTTTCAAAATGGCTAAACATGGTTTGCTACCACGAGCCTGAGTCAAAAAGATAGTCCATGGAGTGAAAACATTGACTCTTCGGTTTTAAAAAGTTTCTGGCGCAGTGTTTAATAAAAAAAAAGGGTCATGCTAACCCATCACTATTCATTTCCTTCAAAATGAGCTCGTCCTTGCTTCTCCAGCAGTGTCCTGCATGTCTGGTTCGTCTAGCTTGGATAGTTTTCGTGATGGGAGGCATATATATGGTGTGTGTGTGGGGTGTGTGGATGTGGGTGTTTGAGTATCATAAAAGCACAAATTACAAAAAGATCTTAATTACATATACATTTCAACTTATATGGAAGTCGGTCAGGAAATCTGATCTTCTTGGAATTGTGCAAGAGATTAAAATTTGCCTATACTGACAAATAAACATATATATATATATATATATATATATATATATATATATATATATATATATATATATATATATATGTGTGTGTGTGTGTGTGTGTGTGTGTGTAAATTATTCCAGCATAACCATCTTTATTGACCACAGCATCCTGAAACTTTTCTTTACCGGAGAGTTAATATATATATCCCTTCCATCGCCCGTCTTTTTGACTCAGACTTGTAGTGGCTAATCCATGTTAAGCCCATTTGTAAATATTTTTCTTTTACTAAAACATGCTTCTTTGTACTCCTCACACATGCTTCTGTAAATTTCACATGGTTTGCACTTCTCAGCCACTAAATATTTGATGACATACCTCTGTTCAAACCTTAAAGTCCTCAGTTTGAATTGCTAAAAAAAAAAAAAAAAAAAAACGAAACAAAACAAAACAAAAAAAGAAATATTTTGTGTGACTGAAATAATTTTTGTTAGAAACCAATTCCAAAACAAGGTAGAATTTACATTCATGGAAAAAAGATCTGAAAAAATATTTTGCTTTTTTCTTACAAAATTCCCCTTAATCATTGAAGTATATATTAAAGGTTCCTCCACAGTCAAAAAGATTTTCCTTATTTATTGAATGACCCTCGTATAAGTCAAGGATTTTATGAATGGTTTTGGGTACATTATTACAATATGAGACCAAGTAAGAAAGTGGGTATCAATTAATTGTTGTTGTATTTGTACTGTCTCTGAGGTTTTCTTGTTGACAGCCATTGAATGAAGGACATCCAGTTATTAGAGGTTTATGTTTGGTTTGAAGCTGTTCAATATGGATGACAGAATAAGTTGTATCGTTATCTTATAACTGCTGTTACTTCAATTATTAGTACTCGGCTGGCAAATTAGTTAAGACCAAAAATCTGGATAAATGTGTAATATTAAATCATTTAAAAAAATCATTTCAGCCCAGTCGGCAGGGGCAGTAGAATACGCAGACTGCATCTCTGCAAAGGGGTACCCCCCCACAACAAGTATCCTGTATATGATACTAAGCCATATGACAGTGAGACTCAAAGGAACCTCTGGGGCAAGTGGATTATTTCTTTATTGCCATTAATCCCAGGTTCACTCTGACCCGAAATGGTAGTACCTAATAGGGTCCCATCTATGGATCAAATAATAAATAGGAATTGTTACTTGATAATTACATCGTCATATGGTATCACGTATTCCTATCTAATACAAATAATTTGCCCACAGTTAAATGGTTTTAAGTTTTTCTAATAGTAATAATTTTCAAACAGATCTATTTAACCAATAGATGGAAAGTGAGAGTCATGGCAATAAACGGATACTTCGTACTCCCCCAGAGCTCTAGAACTGGAGCCTCATCATCGCCTGCATTATAGTGTCATACCCGGGACATCACCCGTTTTTGTAGAGATCATATATCTCTGCTAAGGATAGAAGTGACGTATTCTATGATACGCCGACAGAACTGTTTAAGAAAAGTTACCACACCAACAAGAAGAAAGGTGGAATGATGATTGTGATTATATGGGTGGGCTTATGTGGAGTACAAAAAGGTAAGCAAAGACGTAAGGAGAGAAGAGAAAAGATAAGACATTGTAATGGGGGGGAAGTGAGGTGGAAAGGGTCGTTGAGAGGGGGTAGGGGTTTGGGCCGAGACACGGGACAGTTCCATTATTATAGGCACGTTCACTTTCTATAAACACAAAATTGACAATGATCAATATGGCGTCCTAACTTTTTTTTCTTTTTTAATTTTCAGTGTGTTTGGATTTTGGAAAATTGAATTTGCTGTTATATTAGGTTCTGGGGTGCAAGAAATTGAGAAAGAGAATGTATGAAGATTTGAAAAAAAAAAACACGGAAAATGGAAATTGAAAGTGAGAGAAGAGAAAAAGTCTTCAAAAAGAGAGAAGAAAAGAAAGAAAGAAAGAAAGAAAGAAAGAAAGGTGAAGGAAGAATAAAAAAAAAAAGAATAAAAAATGAATAGAAAGAAAGAGAAAGAGAAAGAGAGAAAAGAACATAAGGTGAAGAAAAAAAGGAAAAAGAAAAAAGAAGGAAGAAAAGGAAAATAGCGGAAAAAAGAAATAAGAGGAATAGAAGAAAATGAAAATGAAATAAAGGAGAAAAATAACAAAGAAGAAATAAAAAGAAAAAGAAAGAATAAAGAGAAAAAAGGGAAATATTAAATCAAAGATAAAGAGAAAAAGTTAAGGGTTGATGGGACTAGCCGTCAGACTCCACTATGAGGCAGTCAAATATTTTCTAAGATTAACTTATTCTAGCACAAGACCTGGCTCAAGTGCGAAGAAGCACTATGTGTACAAATAGAAATATCTTTGATTGCAATACTTGTAACCATTTAATTGTGTGCTAACAAATGATTAATACTAAATAGAAGTATTACTGTTAAATATCAATACTTGAAACCATTCAACCATGTGCAAACAATTGTTTCGCTTGGTTGTGTTTTATGATATATCAACTCTGTGGGTTATTTAATGTCAAATCCTGTTGTTTGCATTCCATATAAGCCACCAAAAGAGGCAAGAAGCATTTTGTGACTTTTCGAAATAAATTTATAATGGCATAGTATCTATTCGTTGAGTTTTCTTTCTTTGATATTACAGATATATATTTGCTCTGTATGCGAACTTTTGTGTATATATATATTAATCGCCATTCATCGAGCACTCCGTTAGAATTATGGGAAACTTCTCTTATATTCTATTTATGAATAATTCCAAAAAGATCGTCTCTGATCATCAATATATATATATATATATATATATATATATATATATATATATATATATATATATATATATATATATATATATATATATATATATATATATATATATATATATATATATATATATATATATATATATATATATATATATATATATATATATATATATATATATATTAGAGTGCTCGCCAATGGTCCGGGAGACCAGTGTTCAATCCCAGGTCGAGCCATACCAGAG
This sequence comes from Sepioteuthis lessoniana, assembly GCA_963585895.1. Lineage (NCBI taxonomy): Eukaryota > Metazoa > Mollusca > Cephalopoda > Myopsida > Loliginidae > Sepioteuthis > Sepioteuthis lessoniana. The sequence goes on along the minus strand of CAUZXS010001371.1, from coordinate 72,876 downwards.
ACTCAAAAATGGTACTTACTTCTGCCTTACTTAACACTCAGCATTATAAGGTACGTATCAAGGGTAAAGTGGAACAATCCAGGGAAAGGAGTAGTACTCTCCCCTACACCTCGTTGTAGTACCTTTTGAAAAAACAGCTTACGGGTCGCCCTTTACTTTATATATATTATTCGTAAGTGAATAGTTTGTAGGTAATATTTTAAAAGAAGCCTGAGCTTATTTGCTTGCACAATTAATAGGTTTAAAATATTGCTATCAAACAAGTATTGCTATTGATTGTTTGCATACAGTCAATGGTTTCAAGTATTGCTATCCAATATCAATAATTCAATTTGATATCAATCATTTGCTTGCATTTATTTAACTGGTTATATAGTCTATGTGGCCCATAGATGAGACCCTAACAGGTACTATCACTCTGGGTCAAAGTGGACCGGGGAGGAATGTCAATGAAGGACTGGAACCTCACAATTAGATGGATTATATTCATATCTAGGCAGGGTCTTACTCTTCTGCAGAGATGCAGTCTGTGTATTCTACAACTCTAATCAACTGGGCTAACAGTATATAGCAATATTAGCTTCATATATTTTTTCATATGAATTAAGTAAAAAATTAGACTTACATGTGATAATTTCAATATAGAATATAGATAATTTTCAATATATTCCAACAGAATGTTCAATGTATGGCTATTAATATATAAAAATATTTATAAACTCACATGCAATTATATCATTAAAATCAAGTAAAACTCAACTGATATTATGGCCATTACAAATTTATTTCAACAATTCGTAAGAACGAATTATATCTTCAGATGGCGAACAATTTTAATGGAGAGTTATAGCTATTCAGGGGGTAGGAAGTTTTACATAAATTAAACATTCAAAGATTTATACTTCAAAGTTCCTATAAAAAATAATTTCTTTAAAAATATTTAACCCAATAAAATATAATCTTGTTGTAGTCCCGGTAATTATTCAGTGTTACACCAGAATAATAATCTGATAGAAAATAGTCAACGCTTTTAAGTCTTAAATTCCTATTTTTTAAAAACCTGAGACAAACAGGATTAAGAATTTAATAACCTACAAGGACTGATATACGATAAAAACATAACCAATCAATACAACCCATGTTTAGGGCAGGGGTCTACAGTCAATGTATTCTAAACCCTGCCAACATGGTAGTAAATTGTTATCTTGGGGAGGGGGTCGTTTGGAAAAAAATTTATATCAGTTTTTTTTCCCAGATCTTCACCATATGAATAGTTTAATAAAGTAAAATTCATTTTTTACAAGTTTTTTGCCTTTTTTAAAAATGATTTTGTTTTTGAAAGTCTGAGGGGGTGTCCACATTTTGGGAGAAGCACAATTTACAGAAGGGTGTAATCGATCCAAGTACCACCACTGTCATTAGGCAAACATTTTCTTAGATTACATTTTTTTGTGAACCCTAAGAACGAAGAGAAGAAGAGAATAAAAACAGGATTATTTATAGGGAAGCGAAGCAGAATCGAATCAAGGTGAAAAAAGTCAGCGAAACCAAAAAAGAAGAACAAGTTTTAAACCAAAAGTTTTTCCGTGATAAATCCCTTCCGTCTCACTTGAATTAAAAACATATTTCTCAACAAAACGTAACCCTAGCCCTAACAGGCCACCAATTAATTAATAGTGACTTTTATCTTAGCCAAAAGTTTGACTTTTTCCCTATGTCTTCATTACTGGCCACAGAAGAACCCGAAAGAAGACCACACAGTGTGGATCAAACTCCCTAAAATAGTAACAGACTTCCATGACTAATTCGGTTACCATTAATCAAGTAGAGAGGTGGCTTGAAGGAAAATATAAAAATAAAATTAAAAGGAAGGAAATATAAGAAAGTAGAAAATGCTGAAGAAAATGAGCTATAACAATTCTAGAAGGACAAAAGGAAATGATGAAGAAATTAAAAAAAAAGAAAAAATAACAACCGAAGAATTAAGAAAAAGGAAAAAAACTCGAAAAACTTAAGGAAGAAATAAAATAAAATAGAATAAAATAAAAAAGATCAACGTAACAGACATGAAAAAAAGAAGTAAAAGTCGGCCATATTAAATGTCATGCAGATTTTTATCTCTTTGACGAGAGAGCTACAATGAGCCAACCACCGCTAGTGGAGGTCCATCTGGCGTTTAAAATGCAAAGAGCTATTCCGTGTCATTTTGTCTTTTTAAAAAGATGTTTTTTTTATGTCTTAGCGTGATTCATATGTCAATACATATAAAAATAAGCACATGTACACAAGCGAACATACTTGAATACATAAATATATTTACAAAACGGTAAATAATACCCTGCAACCAATCAACTAACATTCTTTACAAAAAATAACATACTTGAATAATAGCGTTCACATAGGGGCATACGGCGCCTGTTTCGTGGTTGAGGTAGTTGTCTGACAACTATTTTTTAACACTTAGTACTGCCTGGGCGATAATTGTATTAGGGTGTATCAAAAGTATTTTCGTTTTATAGACCTTTAAAGTTTATTTTATAAGCATATTTGAAGATTTTGATTACAACATGTCAATTTAATATATGTGAAGGTTTACAAAATCATTTTCGTTTTTATACTTTGCAGCTCTTTACATCAAAGCTTGTTTTATATGAAGATCTTATGACTTTATATGACTCCATTATTATTTACTCCTTTTCAAGTTTTTCAAACCAGCGTTAGGCGATAGTTTCTCAATGGAGTTTGAGTGACACTAAATCTCCCCAAGTCTCCACGCACTCTACTCAGTATTCTCGCCGATCTCAACAATACAGTAGTTTGGATGGTCTTCACTCGTCCTCTTATTTCCAAGTCCTCTAGTCTCTGTATCAATCCTTTGGTGACTTGTACCAAGAGCACCAATTACAATTGGTATAAACGTCACTTTCATTTTCCATAGTTTTTTCAATTCTTTAGCAAGGTCCTGGTACTTATCTTTCTTTTCGTTGTTTTTTTTTTTTTTAATTTTACTCTGTGGTCTGCCGGGACGGCGAAGTCCACAATTCGGCAACTTCCCTCTTTTTTTTGTTGACTATCACTAGCTCTTATCGTCTTATGGCCGAGATCAGATTATCTGTTTGTATGTCAAAATCCCAGAGAAGTTTGTGCATTTCATTCTCCAGGACAGATTCTGGGTTGTGCATATACCCTTTATTTGTATGGTCAAATTATTATTATTATTCCGCCCAGTCGGCTGGAATTGTAGAATACACGGACAGTATCTCTGCAGAGAGGTTAGCCCTTCCCCACGAGTGACCTGTATATGACCCTTAATTGCGTCTGATAATGAGCTTCCATTCCTGCTGCTCTGGGGATTGCAGAAACTCCCTTATTACAGTTACTCCTAGGTCCACTCTGGCCAAGAGTAGTACTGCCGTATAGGGGCTCATCTATTGGTCTAGTCTAACTGTTTGCAAACAAATGACTGATGTTAAATTGAATTGTTTGAGATCAATAGCAATACTTGAAACTACTTAAACGTATGCAAACAAATGAGGCCCGGAATGTTACCTATAAAATTTCCGTTTACAAATCATCATCATATATATATATATATATATATAGTGTAAATTCTACCTTTGATTTTTACGATGTTGTTGAGGATGCGTATCACTTGAAGTATATGAAGATCTTGTGGTACGTACAAAATTTAAATATTGGTTTATATATATGAAGAGAATCTGGCATAGATAACCTGCAAGGGTTGATATATAATAAAACTCAATGAACCAAACATTATTATTGCCATTTTATTATTATTGTCGTTGTTATTTTTGTTGTTGTTATCAATATTTCACTCCTTACAAGTTTTTTCACACCATCTCTAACTGGTAGTCATTCGTTGGAGTCTGACTGACAGCAAGTATCCCCAGGTCTCCAGAACTCTTCCGGGTATTCTAGTCGATCTTAACAATGCAGTGGTGTTGATTATCTCGATTCTTTTTCTGATTTTCAGTTCCTCTATTTCTTTTGCATGTCTTATGGGACCGTTCTAAGTGCACCAACTACAACTAGTATCATAGTCATCTTCCTCAGTTTCTCCAGCTTTCTGGCAAGGTCAAAGTAGTTTCCTCTATTTTTGCTTTCTTTCATTTTCACTTGGTATTTATCGTACGTCCCACCGAACGGACGAGTGTGGCACAAGGCCTTTTTTTAGGTGGGTTCAGACACAGGTCCATAACCAAGACACGCTTGTTGAGCACAAAAATGCCTCTGTGATCAAGTGGAACGGCAAAATCCTCGGGGTAATAAATTCATTTTTCTTGTTAATCAATTCTACATCTGGCCTTCTGGCTTGGATTCGGCCATCCGTTTGTCACTCAAAATCGCAGAGAATTTTATGCGTTTTATTTTCTCGTACAGATTCTGGTTTGTGCATATAGCGTTCGTCAGCAAGATAAAATTTTAATCTTTTGCACAATTTCCAGTGGATCATTTTTCCTACTCAGTCGTGCCTACTCCTTTTGTCCCTATTTGCTGCATTCGCTTGTTGTGTAATTAATCGTTCCATCTCTCTCCACATATCCCGAGCGCACTATTCTGTTGTGTATTTTCAATTTTCGCTTTTATATAATTTGTCCTTATTGCATTATTTTGTGCTGCTATTTATAGAGATCTAGTTTTTCTTTTGAGGTGGGGTTATATGAAAGTGAACCACAATTGGAACCTTGACAATCTATACAAAAATGACTTAAATTTTTTTCTCTGGTTTTTATACCCAAAATTTCATTCCCTTGAAAGCTTCGTCTCATCGACGCTTCTGATGGTGCCACAAAACTCGTAACCAAAAATCTTTTCGTAGTAAAAAAAATATCAGGTTTTCATCCGCGTCTATATTCAGACATATCGATTTACGAACCGGGTGAGTGTTTTGAGGCTACAACGTGAGTGAAATTAAACTCCAGATAATTTTTAGCGAAAAATGTTGGAAATATTTAGAAAAAAAAGAAATCGCTTCCAAAAATAAATAAAATAAAATAAAAAATTAAATCAAAAAAGAAAAAAAAAGAAAGGTTTTGGAGTGAGTAATAAAGATGGCTCGTCTGATAAATTCGTGTTTACTGTCTCGATTTTTTTCCCTTTTTCAAATTTTTAGTTTAATTCCGCACTTATAGACAGCCAGCAAATAAAACCTTTACCTTATATAAATTCTGCATGTTAATTTGGAAGCAAGTAGTGTGCCTCGAAAACGATAAGTGACTATATATATATATATATATATATATATATATATATTAGGAACGAAAAATAGACATAAACATTTTTAAAGAATTGTTAATTCTGATCGGTTCCGGCATCAGACTATCGTCAGAGGATATTTATTTCATGACACTTCAAGACTGAAAGGCTAATGAATGCCAAGGGATTGGCTTCACCAGTGAATGAAACTTGAACTTTCATTCAACGACCTAAATAATCGTCATTGTTGGTGTTTATAAATAATTTCAAATGTGGAAGTAATTTTTTTGTTAAAGATGTCGATAAGTTGGAAGTTCAGACAATAAATTAATTTTTTAAAAATGATTTTTTTTTACCTTTTGATATTTTCACTATGGAAGATAGAAAAAGAAAGTAAGAAAGTAAAGATGAAAACTGGTACAAAACGAAAGAAAGAAAGAAAGAAAGAAATCTGAAAAAGTGAGAAGGAAAGCAAAAGGAAGAGGAGAAAATTAGGATGTGTAGAGAGAGAGAGAGAGAGAGAGAGAGAGAGAGAGAGAGAGAGAGAGAGGGGGGGGGACTTTTGGTTAAAAAGGAAAGATAGAAAGAAGAGAAGTGAAAACTAAAAGAGTTAAAAAAAAAAAAAAGAGGGAGGATTAATACATGGAAAATAGAAAACACAAGATTTAATCCGATATATCCACCTACCCTGACTCTGGCCTCCGTGAGATTGGTCCATGCGGCAATCTCCTCCCGGGTAGCCATATCCGGGTATCTGTTGCGGGCGAACGTTGCCTCAAGCTCTTGGAGTTGCTGACTTGTGAAGTGGGTACGCTGTCGACGTTGGCGTCGTTTCTTCTTGTCGTCATCACAGCCGGAATCATCGAGACCCTTGCATTTACTGGCATCGTTAGAATCTAAACGACAAAAACAGAAATAGACAATGGAATTATCAGTGATCAGATACAACGATCAGGGAAATTTTGCATTTTCTAGTTTGCATTCTTTAAGACAAGGCCTAGGAATATTTGCCCAGCACACACACACACATACACTCAGAAACAGATAGACAGACAGACAGACAGACAGAGAAAAGATTTTGGCTTCGTCTGGCCAAGTGTTGTAGAAGAAAGATCATATAGTCTTCCAGGATGCATGGCAGTAGGTTTTACTGATTGGCAATTTCTGTTAAGTTCTTTAATACCAAAGTCAGTTTTCTTTTACAAGCAATTTTATGGTTTCAAGCAACTATACCAATTTAATACAAATAATCGTTTAGAAACAATTTAATTTTCGATTATAAATTCCTTGCCCAGTCGGCTGAGGCTGTAGAATACACCGACTGCAGAGGGGTAAGACCCCACCAATGAGTGTCCAAGATATGACACTAAACCATCTGATGGTGAGGCTCCAGTGATGTTGGGACTTTGGGGAATGCGGAGTACCCCTGCATTTCCATTGCTCCCAGGTCCTCTATGGCACGGCGTGGTAGCACCTGATATGATCCTAATCTATGGGTTAAATAGAACTAACGGCATACTTATGCTAAACTGAATGGTTTGACTAAACTGAATAGCTTGAAATAGAAATGTTTTGACAATTAAACTGTACTTACATTTAAACTTCGTACTTATCCTAAATTGAATTGTTTGAAATAGAACTATTTTCATAAAAAATAGATTTGGCGTTAAATAACCTACAAAGGTTCATATGCCATAAAACACAACCAACCAAAGATTACTAATTCCAATCTAATACGAATAATTTTCCTGTATTTTAAACAAGTAAACATTTCTTAGTCATATGGTTCCAAGTAACTAATGATACGATTCTAACATCAAGTAAATATTCTTAAAATAAATAGTTTGCATAGTTAAATTGTATCAAGTATTCCTGTCTAATACAAATAATTTTCAGATAAATTTATTCGTTATATAAATTGAACCCAAACAGGTCATACAACTTCGGATCAAAGTGGACCTTGGAGTGATGGCAACGAAGGAGACACTATAAACTCCTCAAAACTACAGAACTGGATGCAGTTTTGTGGCATACGCAGACAAGCCGAAACTCGTGCGCTGCAAGACAATGCAGGTCAGAGGATTGCAAAGTGCAATGTGAAGTATGCTAGCCTTTACAAATCTCTCGGCAAATATGTCAGGTGACCTTGCTAGCCATAGCTTCATTAGACCCGCAGATTCAGTGCAATGCTTGTCATTAAAATTTCGTCCTCTCGATGGAGGCCCGGCCAGAGCCAGAGGCCAATCTTTTTTTCTGGGTGTTATGTTTTAAAGGAAAATAACTTCGTTTAAGATTTGTATTACAGAATTTAGATGGCCCTACAGCCGTATAAGAAAGGGTCTGGAGATGTTAGGATATTGATTTCGATTTCCTTTCTTTTTAAACATATTGATTTTTTAGGCAAGGTAACCATAAAAATACAGAACTAATAATAATAATGATAATAATAATATAAATAAATAAATATATATAATTATGTATGTACGTATGTATGTATACATGCACACATATATACATATTTGGTGACACGTTTCAGTACATGATATATTAGGAAACGTGTTTTAGAGGCATGTTTTAAATGCCTGGTTTTTTCTTTCATATATTGTTTGGTTACTGATTCTGTTCAACTAGTCATAAGGAATTTTAAATTTTAAAACTTAACATAAAACCATTCATTCTTAGAAAAATACTTGAAGAGATTCTTGACAGCTGAAAACGTGTGGTAAAGTAACAGATAATAAGCACGAAAATCCGATACGTTTGTAATCTCTCTCCCCTTTCTCTCTCTCTCTCTCTCTCTCTCTCTCTCTCTATATATATATATATATATATATATATTGGATTATACATCTGTTCTTATACTGAGTACTTCTTCATTTTACAATGATCAAAATTATTGATCTTATACTCTCATTTCAACCTCTCTTTTCTCTCTCTCTCTCTCTCTCTCTCTCTCTCTCTCTCTCACACACATACACACACACACACACACACATACGCACACACAAATCCACATCCACACACACGCACACACACATACACACACACACATATATATATATATATATATATATATATATATATTAGGATGTTCAAACATTTATTACATTTTACCAGAGAGTATATAAAAACAAATGTAAGTAATATTTTGTTATGTATTATCATCTTTTAAAAAAAGCATATTTTCTATTCCACGTTTGAATAAATCGGGTGTTTCCCGGAAAAATGTTTGAAAGACCTTTTTCAACTCCTCGATGTTTTGTCCCTTATGCAATCTTCTCGGGTTTGGAACAAATGAAAGTCTGTATGGACCAAATTTATCTATTCAAGGGCGCGCTGAAAAGTTATCATGATGATGTCATATCTACTGTTGATCAACCTTTATACACCAATGTGATCCAAGAACGGCAACACCGATGAAAGAAGTATGTGGATCGCAAGGGGGGGGGCTATTTTAAAAAATAAACTTCATTTAGTCAGATTCCATAAAAGCATCTTACTCAGCCAATGAACTTTTCAGTCGACCCTCATAAAAATCTCATTTGGTCTCATTCAATGAGAGTATCTGGTCAGCCGATGAACGTTTCAGCTGACCATCGTGTATGTATATATATATATATATTGAGGAAAAATAAGCTCAGCTTAGTATATGCAAATAATTGTATTGCATTAGCGATGCATATATGCAAATTTCTAACATTACACCATAAAAAAACTCATGTCTGTTTGTCTAACAGCGAAAACTGTTTTCATTATGTGGATGTATAGTAATGGCGTTTGTTCGCTTCTCTTACTCATAGCCTCGTTTCCAAACCACGGCCTGTGTACATGAGTGGTCCGACATGTGCAATATATCTGCCATTTTAAGCTTTGCAATACCCTCTCCTTATGAGGAATTGTGAACTGCAGCAGCGTAAAAGACAATATCCACGTTAATATGCTGATACAAAATCCAATATTTCCCCTTTTACAGGAACTAAAAGATCATTTATCAAGCCCCGTGCCCGCACCGACTTGCATAACCTGAGATACAACTGAATGGGACTATTTTGTTGAGAAACCTCATCACTAGGCGTAGTTATTTGCTGCCATTTCTTTCCCTTTTAGTTTTTCGCCGATGTACCCCCCCCCAACATAACAATATTTTTTTTTTGTTTGTTTTTCGTACTTATCTTAGATTTTCACTCTGCTTTGTTGTGTTCTATTTTCTCCCTCACTCACTCTGGCTTTGATTTAAAATTAGGTTGCTTTATGAAGTAAACATAAAAATGATTATATTTATTTGCTTGTCGGACAACAGCTATCGTCGGCATATTAAGGAGTGAGAGAAAAGCGAAAGAGATAAGCTATCGCTTTTTGATACTCAAAAGTAAAGGAATGGCGGTTATTTGATAGATTGTTCGTGGGCATGCGCGTTGATGTAAGATTAACCATACGTTTATACATTAAATATAAATATAAATAATGGTGAGCTACATTAGTAGTTCTGATAAACGTTTTGTTGTTGTTGTAGTAGTAGTAGTAGTTGTAGTCGTAGTAGTAGTAGTAATAATAATAATAATAATAAGAAGAAGAAGAAGAAGAAGAATGATACGGGCTGAAAAGAACCAATCCTATTAATCAATGAAAATACTTTTCATTTGAGTTTTTAAAATTATACATGTACATACAAATATACACAGGTCTTTCTTTTCATCTTTCTTTCTATGTCTGTATCTGTCTGTCCGCCCATTTGTCAGTCTGCCTGTCTGTCTCTGTATATATATATATATATATATATATATATATATATATATATATATATATATATATATATATACGTGTATTAAAATGCATAGTATTCTTTTCTACACCGACAGCTGACCACTTCACAAAAGAAAAAGTGTTCTGTGTAAGACACTTAATTGCATTCGATGGTAGATTTCAAGCTCTAGGGTTCTGCGATCTTTGGAATAACCCCTCCGTTGCTATTACTCCCAGGTCCACTATGAACCAGGGTGGTTGTACCTGTTAGAGCTCCATCTATGAGTCAAGTACATAGGTTTAAAAATTATTTGTATTCGGTAGGAATCATTGAAACCATTTATTTGTTTGCAAGCCAATTATTATTATTATTATTATTAGATAGGAATGGTCTGCTCTAATATTTACGTTTAGTTGGTGGGAGAATGATTGGATTCATACCTTTGAAAAGCAAACAGCCTCATGCAGGTTATGAACTCGGGACACCGTGTCCATTTCTTACGGTAATCATTACTCAACGAGCGCCTCCATATACTGTTGTGTATAAATTATTACAATTAGATAGTAATATGTGAAACCATATTAATTTCTACAAATTGTTTGTGTCAAATTTGGGAATTTGATAATTCGTAAGGAGTTGATCAGTTGTTAATCAACAACCAAACCAAACCAAACCAGACCAGACCTATATTTAGATTGATTGATTTACAAAAATATAGTAATTTACTCAGCTTTTGGCGTAGATGTGGCTCAAGACCTTATGTATCATTGGGGGCCCCAGTCATATGGCTATAGTAATTTACTAAGCAAAAAGCTTAGTAAATTACTCTATCAATGAATATCATCAACCCAGCAATTGTAAATCAACGAGCTTTTACTTTTCTTGTATCGCTGTCATTTTTTTACGAGCATCGGATTTTGTTGGTATTTGTAAATCTATCTATCTATCTATCTATCTATCTATCTATCTATCTATTGTCTTCCTCTTTATATATATATATATATATATATATATATATATATCAGGGTTCCTTAATAACATATCAATTTTCTTGGGTTATTTAATGCCATCCTTGTAGAAGAACAGTAGTGGTTCCATTTAACCCACTGTTGGGGGTTAAGGGAGTTCATTAGGGTATTTGTCTGAAAGTGAACGTAATAGAGCGACTGTAGTTTGAACTCGCCTGCAACGATATTGAAGTCCAGCACGTTTGCCACTATGTCACGAAGACTCCCTCCACACACACACACACACACACACACACACACACACACACACACACACACACATATATATATATATATATATATATATATATATATATATATATATATATATATATAGTTTTCTTTCTATTTCTGAATGTTTGTATATGAGTATGACAGTGCCAATATAAGTATGCTTACCACACTGCGTTTACTTACATAAATATTATCGTGTAAAATAAGCAAAACCTTTCTGATCTTTACCGAAATATAACGTGTGCTTATCTCAATAAATCTTGGAACTTTAGAATATTTATTTATAGTTTTCATAAATGTTGTAAGATTATCTTAATGCATCAAAATAAAATGTTCATTAAAATTAGTTTGTAATAATCAATATTGCATCTATCAATCTTAGTCTTCTCATATCTTTCACAATCAGATTATTCCAAACCTCACAGACACAGCATGATGAGTGTGTTCAGTTCTGAGATAAGTGACCATTTATGAATAGCAGGTACTCTTAGTAACCTGAGGCCTGTGTGTCAGATTAAGTAGGGTAACCATTGAGGAATAGCAAGTAATGCAGGCAACCCGCGTCAGACAAAGCAAAACTAAGTAAATTACAGACAGAGCAAAATATACTGATATATGAAATAAAAGGTGCCATTTGATATTTCCGGAAAATTATGAATTGAGAAAGACTCTGGGGAAAAAGCTGGATGATTTATCAGCTAAAATATTGGACTAAAACTTAAAGAAAAAACTTGTCCGAAAAAAAGAATGGGTTGAATGAATTTATTCGAGAATTATTCCTTATAGATTGGAACACTCAAAGCCACATCACTGTGTGCAAAAAATCATCATTATTATTACAAAGTAATAATTCCTTTAAATCATAACTATGAACAGATTATTAGCGTTAAGAATACTTACTTGAATCTATAATTGTTTACTAAGACTTATTATGATTACTTATTTGAAACCATCTAATTGCTTAGAAAATAAGATAGATTTTGGTATTAAAAACCCAGTAAAGTAAAATCAATCAACCAACCAACAAACTGGGCATAAAAACTTGGTTTAATACATTTATATATATATATATATATATATATATATAGAGAGAGAGAGAGAGAGAGAGAGAGAGAGAGAGAGAAAAATTGAAAAACAAAGGTAATCCAAAGAGAAAGGTTATAACGTATATACAGAGAAATTGTATATATATGGAGAAAGGGGTAACCGTTTAAACTAAACGGTTAACCCTTTCTCTGTATATATAATATTTCCTCCTTGTTTTTTATTTCATTAAAAATCCATTGGCGATTTAACATCATTCGATATTATCCTTCCTAGTCTAGATGATGATTCATTAGGACCGAAACGTTAAAACATTGACTTTCTTTTACATTAAATTCTTCCCTTTGGATTATTGGTTTTTCAATTTTTTCTCTATACTGTCTGATTCATTTCCATTATTCACTTCCATATATATATATATTTATATGAAAAACAAGGTATTCACAGGATGAATTAATTTATAGTTGAATTATTTGCCGACTTTAAACGTTTCTGTTTTTATATTAAATCATTATCAGGGAAATGTTATATAAATGTTGTATCTTATATATAATTTTGAGATTAAACGAAAAATGAAAAAAATCTTAGCATTCTATTTCAAATCTAAGTGATTTAATTACCGTTCGAAATCCATTTTAAAAGCGTAACGTATTTGCTAATTTTTTAGAATTTTTAAATGTATATATATATATATATATATATATATATATATATATATATATATATATATAATGTAGTTTGCTTTATTTACTTACTTGAAACCATGTGGAATGTTCCTTCATGCAACGACGTCTTTGCTTAAAAAGTCAAACGTAAATTATTTTTCCATGGAGTTTTCAAAACAGGTCTTTAATTTTTTTTATTTTGATTTCTTAAAACTTTACGTATACGCATGCAGCTTTAAGAATACGTCAACTAGTGTCTATCATGTTGTATGATCGCTTAGTTATGTCTGCGCAAATTGGGGTGAAATAAAAAGAACATGTGTGAAGACTGAGGTGTCCTTATATATATATATATATATATATATATATATATATATATATATATATATATTGATAAGCACATGTTTATTTACATTAGTCTGTGTGCACTTCTCCGTCGTAGCGCGTATTTATCGACTGAGATTATCGACATTTTAGCAAAATAACTATCTTCTATTCTTTTTGCTAGTTTCTATCTATTTACTCTTTCTCCTTTTTTCCCCAACAATCCTCCTTTATTCTATCTTCTAACTTTATGGTGAAATGAAGTATAATGGTGATCAGCTCGAAAAATCGATTTTAGGAAAGGATTTCAGATCATGATTAGCAACAGCAGCAACAACAAGCACAGCAGCAGCCATTTTTAAGTGTATTGCTGAATAAAGCCTCCTTTCCAAAAGATCCAGATCAAGGCTTCTCAAAGTGGGTCCGTAGAGACCACTTGAGGGTGAATAAAATTTTGGTAGAGTAAATAAAAGCATAAGGATCCACGGGGAATTAATGTAACAGTTTGCATTTATAAATCCCTTTAAGTAGATATTTACCTAACCCCTCCGCACGAGCAGGATGTGATTCAAGGTCAATCTTTAGTGGAGTTTGACAGGTTTGAATTTAGTTGCCATACTAAGCTTAAAGAGCCCAGTATGCTTTAATATTTAACCATAGGTGGTAGAAGAATAATTGGATTCACACCTTCCCAAGGATATTAGCGCAATGTGAAATTCAAACAGCCTCATCCAGGGTTTGAACTCGAGTTGCCCTGTCCATTTCCTTCAACAGTTACCATTACACCTCAAGTGCCTTCAACATAAATCCCTTTATATTTCTAAGCTCAACTTAGTTTATACAACTCTACTTTTTCAGCTTTCAGTATTTTGCTAATTTGTCCTCTAGAGCAATCAAGAAAAAGTGTTAGTAATAACGACTTGTTTATCTGTACTACATTAAGAATTTGGTAAGAGTTAAAGCTAGATTCAATGATTTTCTAAACATGGAAATTCCTCAATGGATTATTTCTGCATTTAATATTGAAGGAGAAAGTGCATTCCTAAAGAAGAATTTACAGCAATGACTTTTGATCTTGAAGCGAAATCTACGCACACATTAAGAGGAATTAAACATTCTTGGATACACGAAGAAACTGTAGCAAAATATCCCAAGTTTGGTGCTACACTTGAGCCTATATTAATAGCTTTTACAAATTCGTATATGGTAAAATCTGGGTTTAGTGATGTACATTATTTACTTAGCAAACAGAGAAGCACTTTTAACTTGCTCAAATTCACAAACCTGTAATCTAACCCAGTCGGCTGGGTCTGTAGAATAAACCGACTGCATCTCTGCAGAAGGGTAAGACCCCTACTCAGAGAAAAATATCTGATGGTGAGGCTCCAGCCATGGACAATTGGGGAATATGGAGTACCTCTTTATTATTATTGCTCCCAGGTCCACTCTGACCTGGTGTGGTAGCACCTGATAGGGTACTATCAATGGATCTAACTGAACAAACTATGTGTGCAAACGAATGATTGATGTTGAATTGTGACTGTTTTATGGTGGTATGTGGGGGACATTTAACTGTGTGCAAAAGAGCTGAGACTCGTTTAAGAAGGTTATCTGTAAAATGTATTTACAAGTCATTTCTATATTTAATAAGTGGTGCCTTCAATAAGTTTCCAGACTCTTTTTGTACAGGCATTTAAAATTGTCGTAGACTCTTGAGAATGCAGTATGTTATTACTATACATCTTATGAGATGACTGACCCATTTTTATGATTTCAGGTTTAAATGAACAGCTACAGCAGCAATTGGAATACACCCTACTAAAACCTGATTATCACGGCTGGTGAATTTCAAAAATGCAATCTGGACGTGAGGACACTTTAGAAGAACGATATGCAATAAAATTCTGTTTTAAACTTGGAAAAAATGCCACAAAAACGTATGGAATGCTTCAGACTGCTTTTGGAGCATCTTGCATGAATTGATCATCAGTTTTTGAGTGGCATAAGAGATTCAAGGAAGACAGGGAGTCTGTGAGGGATGATGAGAGGTGTGGGAGGAGTAAAGAAGTCAATACACCAGAGTTGGTTGGTTAAAGGGTTGGGGTTAGGGTTACTATGTTGTGGTTTTAAGGGAGTTCAGGAAGAGATTCCTGGGGAAGAGGCCAGCACTCTTCAAATCGGGTCAGTGGCATTTCCAGTCGGACAATGCACCAGTCCACAACTCCATCCTTGTCACAGACTATTTGACCAAGATGGGCATCAACACAGTTCCTCACCGTCCCTATAGTCCAGACCTTGTTCCCTGTGACTTTTGGTTATTCCCTAAGCTCAGAGGCTGTCGTTATGAGACAATTGAGGAGATGAAAGAGGTTGTGACGAAGGTCATTGACACGCTCACACAAGAGGACTTTGATGGGGCCTTCCAGAAGTTGTTGGAACGGTACAACAAGTGCATTGCAGCCGGAGGAGAGTACTTCGAATGGGACTAGTTTCATGTGTGTACTATCAATAAAAGTGCCCATACGAAAAAAGTCTGGAAACTTATTTAATGATCTTCGTATATATTTACAAACAGGATTTGGTAATGAATAACCTACAATGGTCGATATGCCACAAAACCAAACCAATAATCTAATATTCGTGATCTCCTCACTGCCTGCCAAGCCTGTCCTTCCTATTAAAAATAATTCAAGAATTAAAGGTGTGTTTGGATTTATAGTTTGCTGATCCTTTTCTTATAGATTATGTTAAATACAGGCAAATTTGTTATATTTTGTAATTCAACATTCAATTAATTTATATGGGATTTAAATGGAAGTTAAATCTTGTTAAAAGCAGTGCATCCAGTAAAATGTTTAATAAGACATGGTCTAGACTGTACAAGCAAATGTCAAATCATCCTTTCATTGCAAATACTTCGAGATCTATTCTAACTTCTGCTGGTAATACCTGTTAGGTATCTATGGGTTAAATGCTTTAAAATTATTCATATTAGATAGGAATACTTAAAACTATTTAACTGTGTGAAAAAAGTTTATATTAAGAATATTTACTTGAAGCTGTAAATATTTAAAACTCAATTACTTAGAATTAATTTCGAACTTCATTTACTTAAAATCATATAAATGCTTGCAAAAAAAAAAAAAAAAAAAAGAAAAAGAAAAAGAAAAGACTAACATCAGCATCACATAGTCCAACAATAGTTGGCATGCCGTAAAAACAACCCACTAAACAAATTATCCAACAAAAAACAAACTCTACTATCTCATCTCTCGATCTTGTCAGGTCTTTTCCTCCGGTGCTTGTTATTTCTTGGGCAACATTCTGTTTATCTTTTTCACCATCTTTCATTCTGACTTCAAACTATGGGTCGTTCCTTCTTCCACCGTTGTTGCTTAACACTTTCTATATTTCTAACAACAGACCAGTGCTATAATATCTAGATATTTCATGTTATATATCATCAATAGTAACAGTCAATTTTAGTCTCTTGTTGGGCAATAAAATTAGATAAATTCTTCCGCACTTTTATATTAGCCTTGCTCATGTCTGAGAAGCAAATTCTAAACTTTTAGATTTTTTGCCGGTTCTTTTGCTACTACGCTTGTTATTTCTTTAGCACCACTCTCCTACTCCTTTTCCCCATCCTTTATTTTCTCTTCAAGCCATGTGTCACGTCTGCTTCTATTTTTGTTGTTTAATCATTTTTATTTTATCTCTTTCTTTGGTCTATTCTCTAATGCATGTTAATCTCTTTTTAAATCTGAGAGTTATTCCTAGCATTGATTTTTCTATCTATCGACCTGCTAGAATGTTTTCTAGCAAGATTGTTAGTCTCTGTTTCATATTCATTCGTCTTTGCTGGTGTTATACAGTGGGGTTCAAAAGACATCAAACATTTTTAAAATTGAACAACTTTTAAGCAAAAAAGTAAAGAACTTTTTCTTTTGATTCTATTTATTTTGAATTAATTGTAGATTATAATATTCTTGAAATTAGACAGATTATTTATTGTAACGTTTGGACAACCCAATATTAATAATTGTATTCTTTACGCTTTAAATATATTATTACAATCTTTATTATCATTTCCTTCAGTTCTTTTACTTTTCCTTTTTAGTTATAAGACAAAGTGTTGAGGAAGGGTCCTCGTCTCAGAAAATGGATTCGATGAAAGCGGTTAAAATCCCAGTTGAACATATTCGTTTTATTTTTGTAAAAATTCAACTCAGCCTATTCTCTTCCACTTTGAGAAAAAATGCCCCTTTTATATGGCGAAAAAAAAAAAACAATACCAGAACAACAAAAAACAACAACAACACGAATATCTATCTATCTATCTATCTATCTATTTCTTTTCATGTCGATTTATGCATCAATGTTTATTTTTTTAGTGGTAGTACTTATGGGTCGAATATATTTGTTTGAAAATTATTCATATTAGATAAGAATACTTAAAATCATGTAAACATACAAACCAATTATTAAATATGAATAGTCAATTAAATTGGTAGTATTAGGTAAGAATACAGCAGCCCTATTGCAATAGACTTGAACGTACGGGCAAGAAACTAACAGTCACCTAGCATCGTTGGTTCTGTGTCTACGCTATCTTAATGTGGTCTTCTATTGATGGAATCGAAAGATGAAACATTGCAAGAATTCCATCCGATATCGCGTCGTCCTAAGGGTTTAGAATATGCCGAAAACATCCACTACAGAAGGGTAAGAAACCAACATAAGAATGATTTCCTGGGTGTGATTCTAAACTTTATTTGGTAGTCACATTCGAATTCTGAAGTTCTGGGAAATGGGGAGTACGCCTTCTTTGTCACTACTCCCAATATATATATATATATATATTGCTGATAAACGTATATGTAAATAATTGTATACGTAAAGTTCCTTTTCTGGTGCTAAGAGGGACGATAGCCGACTGACGTAAAGTCAGCCGGGTTTCGATCCCAGCTTGAAACATCTTGCATGTCTAGTCACCGTGAAGAGTTGTGATACGACGAAACAGTCCGTCTGTGGATGACTATATATATATATATATATATATATATATATATATATATATATATATATATATATATATATATCCCCTCTTGATTATTACATGTGGGGCGTAGTTGAACAAGAGACCAACTCTAACAACAGTCGAACTAAAGATATCTTGGAAGAAATTTACCGGGGCTTATAATATAGCGAAAATATTAAAGATTCCTCAAATTTCTTATGCATATGTCTGATTATATATATATATATATATATATATATATATAATTTACCTCAGAAATTTAAGGAATTTTAATTATGTGAAAGATAAGATATATTTCTTTTAATTTATTTTTTTAATGTTCCAAGCCTCGTTCGACCATAAGATCATCGTCAGGAAAACGGTTTTTGTGAAAAACCACTTTTTAAAAAAAGTTCTAAAATGAATAATGTGTTAGAGTGACAAAAAGGAACTGTTATCGTAGCATATCCATTGGTTGAATAAAAATCAATTTACTTGTGTGTATATATATATATATATATATATATATATATATATATATATATATATTTATATATATAACCCTCCTGATTGGAACAAATCCTGGAAGTAACATCCCATAAAACAGCAGCTGTACGGCCACTTACCTCCCATCTCTAAAACCATCCAATCAGACAAACAAAACATGCAGGACACAGATAGAGGAGTAAGTGACGTTCTCATGTGGACCCCATTACGTGGATGAGTGTGTGTTGGACGACCAGCTAGAACTTATCCACAACAGCTCTGTCTGGACACAGAATGTAATCCAGAGGACCTACCGTGTGCGATGGACGATAGAGACGACAAACGAGAGAGAGAGTCAGGGAAATCCAGTTCTAGCGGAACGACATGGTGATGATATATATATATATATATATATATATATATATATATATTGAACTTTTCGTGTAAAAATATGCGCATATCATCATTTTTAATGGCTGCACGGAATGGAACGTTGCAACCGATTTAGAGCATCATTTCGTATTTCCAACAGAAATAACATTAACCACTCAGCGTCCTGATATTGTCATTTGGTCTGTTAAATTAAAAAAAGTATACGTTATTGAGTTAACGGTCTCTTTTGAAGAAAATTTTTACAAGGCACATCAGCGTAAATTGGAAAAATATGAGGATCTGCAAGAAGAAAGAGTCAGAAATGGCAGGATAACCAATGTATTTCCTAACGATTTCGGATGCCGAAGTTTCATTACAAACTCAACCTCCCCATTGTTTACTAATTTTGGGACTCTCCATCAAACAAGAGGAAATAAATAAAAAAACATCTAAGATTAGGCTCTAACTGCATCTGCGTGGATATGACACTCCATAGAGTGACGACAATCCAACAAAGTCTGGTGGTATCATGAGTTTACTGCTGGGGCGCTCTGGGCTTGTGGTAATGATGCTTCGGCCCCGAAATTATGCTGAACTCAGAGACATCATCTGATGAACGCTTTGTTGGAAGCAATGCTACTGTACAAACATCAGTCTTTGTATACATCTCTGTGTGTGTGTGTGTGTGTGTGTGTGTGCGCGTGTGCACTCGCGCGTATGTGTGTGTGTGTGTGTGTGTGTGTGTGTGTGTGTGTGTGTGTGTGTGTGTGTGTGTTTACGGCGTTTTGCAATTCTTGATATATCTCTTTTGTTTCTTTTACTGTTCAAATATTTACGCAAGAAAAAATTATTGATAGAATCATTCTATGATTAGAACTCAATAAATTCATCGAAGCATATCGAATCCTGATAGCGAATGATCGGCATGTTTTGGAAACCACGATTCCAACATTCGTAAAATAATTTTATTTTTTCATTTCTTTATCTTTATAAATTTGATATCCTTCGTATTTCATTTTCTTTTCTTAATAAGTTATGATTGTTGATAAATTGGATTTTCTTTGGCGAGGGGAGGAGAGGAGGGGCAGTAAAATTGTAAATAAATAAGATCTGAAACATGAATAATATGAGAAAACCTAAGTACAGAAAGAAAATTATATTTACAATCGTGTCTAACACAATATAAGCTCTCAATATGTCATGAATAAATAATATTAGTATGGAAATAGATGTATGAATTTATTCAAATGTATATGTCTTCATTTCTGCATTTCGCGAACCTCTATATAATAACTTCATAAAAAAGTCATATATATATATATATATATATATATATATATATATATATATATATATAAAATGAAAAATAAGTAGAAAAGTGGATATACTAAAATACAATCATCTTGTCAGATCTACCAAATTTACCTTTTCTCTCTCTCTCTCTCTCTCTCTCTCTCTCTCATATACACACACACACACACACACACACACACATATATATATATATATATATACAAGGATCATTCAAAGCATAAGGTGAATTTTGTTTGAGAAGTTGCCAATAGAAAAAACTGTTTACATCTGAAACTTTTCAAGGAAATCAGTAACGATGTGTCGTTTCATGTCCTATAAAATTGTCAGCATGTCCTTCTTTAGTAACCGCTGTGCCATGAACGTTTTTTTCTTACAGAAAGGTTAGTGTGTTTCCTCTACATGGACTGTCTTTTCAACTCAAGCTCTTCAAAGCAGATCCATGTTTAGCACTTTCGTAAAGATTTTTTTTTACTAACACATGCTTCTCCATACACATCATTCTTTTTTCGGTAAATTTCACGAGTTTTACATTTCTCCCCTAAAATCTGTTTACAGAATTCTGTTTAAGCCAAAAAACTTTGTCGCCAAATTGAATAGCATCAAAACAATTATTTTTTTGTGATATTAAAATATGTTTTTAAATTATTCCAAAAAATCCAGAGTTTGCATTTACAAAAAATTGGATTAATCAAATTTATTTAATTTTTTTCAAAAAAATTCACCTTTTTCATTGATTGACCCATATATATATATATATATATATATATATATATATATATATATATATATCAAGACTGAACCTGTATATACCAAAATAGAGTAGGAAAAAAAGAATCATTCATTCATTTAAAATATTTCCGAAAGCAAAAATAGCTCCGTCGGCATTCTCTATTTGGAATCTTAGACGCCGGATAATAAATGCAGTTCCTGCCTCTCTCAGAGGGCAGTTGAAGCCACCTGAAGTTGAGCTAATTTATTTTACTTCACCCAACACACGAATATATCAGGTATATATATATATATATATATATATATATATATATATATATATATATATATATATAAAGTATTCGGAAGAGTTTTTTCCGACTTGTATGGAAAATCAAAAGCTTTGTTGTGGTGCTAATAAGTTTGGTCTTTCCTTTCAATGGGGTATATACCCCCCGGCCCCGACTCTATTCTCTTTAGCCCACTTGGACCTTGAGTGGTAGTATCTATTAGCGTCCGATAAAAGGGTGAAATCGATCATCTTTTTGAATTATGGAACGATATTGCTGTGCCCAAAATTAATAATCATTAAATATGAATAGTTTCTTGAAACCATATAAATGTTTATAAATTATTGTTATTCAGAATAGTTACTTGAAACCAGATAAATCCGCATAGATTATTAGTATTAATACTAGTTACTTGAAGCCATACCGTTGCTTGAAAAATTCGGCATTCAATAACCTAACAAGGTTTGACATGCCCTAAAACTTAGCGAGTAACCTTATCCAGTATGCATACCTATTGGACCCAGGGGAAGATCTTAATGTAAAAAAAATCTTCTTCCTCATGGGAAATGGGGTAGGGCTTTCTAGCAATATATCATGTATTGCAGGAATCAGCAGGAAGCCATGTTGTTGGATGTCAGAACTAATCGGACATAATTTCAATTTTCAAACATCAAAAGAAAAAAATCAACAAATTACTTGTCTTACTAAAATAATTATTCCCATTTAATTAAATATTACAAATGAGTTCTTGAAGTTAAATATATGAGTCATTCAATAAATTAGGTGAATTTTGCCTGAGTTGGCAATCATAATCACTGTTTATAGTCGCTCCTTCTTCAAGAAAATCAGTAGTGATGGATCCTTTATTGTCCCGGAAGTCTATAAGCATGACCTTCTTTACTGATTCCTGTGACTGGAATTGTTTCTTTATTAGAGAGTCAGTGTATTTCCACTCCATCGACAGTCTTTTCAACCCAGGTTCGTAGTGGCAAACCCATTTTTAATCTATTTGCAAAGTTATTTTGACTAAAAAAAAGCCGCTTCGTACACATCACATATTCTTTAATAAATTTCACATGGTTTTCATTTCTCAGCTTCATAACATTTGATGACAGACCTCTGTTCAAGCCTGGAACATTGTTTGATTTGCCAGCATTTTGAACACCCTCAAAACAATTATGTTAGTTCGATTAAAATAATTTTTGCTTTAAACCAATTCCAAACAATTCAGAATTTATATTTATAGCAAAAAGTTCTGAAAAACGATATTCTCAGATATATATATATATATATATATATATATATATATATATATATATATATTACCGACAATCTTTGTCAGCATTTTTTTTTCGATCCTTCCAAATCACCGTATCATTGTTTTAATATCCGGCTGGAATTGGCTAGCGAATTTTTCGTATTTAACTGGTACCCAGGTACTTTCACGCTCCTCCTTGAAATGATCGAAATAAAAATATGCAAAAATTGTGTGTAATTTTGAATCAGACATGACTCAACGAGGAAATGCTGCCCAAATACACACACTCACACACACACACACACACACACACACACACACACACACATATATATATATATATATATATATATATATATATATATATATATATATATATATATATATATATCCGAGATATAGCAAAATAAGCTTCCGAACTAAGTCTGCTCAACTGTTTCATCAACAGCTGGTCGGGAAGAAAAATGAATAAATTCCCGCCATCCAAAAGAGCACGAGCGGGAAATGAAACGAATATCGCCGCGTTCAGGTTTCAAATTCAGCTCGTCGGGTCCATATCTTTCCGACGATAACCATTACGCTACACACAAATCCTCTTGTTAAATTTATTTAGATGTAAATATATGCGCAGTTCTCTGAATATATGGACGAGCAATGACTCTTATTTGACTTTTTCAATTCTACTCTTTACTTTAGACACAAGACAGTCACAGAGGCCATATTCACGCTTGGTTTTTGTCTCGTAGTCAGCGGCAGAACATTGGACCATCCACATCTTGTAACTGAACCCACTGTAAAGATGAGAGATATTATATTACAGGCTGGGAATATGTTCAAACTTTTCGATTTAGAAATTAGACTACCAGATAGCGTCCACCATATGTGTTCACCATTAGAGCATACTATCATATGGGGTTCTTCTCTGTCCCTAGTTTCAGTTACCTGCAATAAAATTCTTGGATTTAAGGAAAAAACTTCATAAATTGTACTCCAGAAGGATTTGACTTCTGAAGATCGATGGAGAGTCGACTAGTCGAAATGTAGTGCCCCAAACAACAAAGGTGAATATCTTCGACTCGATGCTTTTATAAAATCTTAAATGCTAAATTGACGCTGACTCCGTAGACTATCGATATTTCTAGAGTCTGACTCCATCGTAGGTTTAGAGGCCATCAAATATAACACACACACACACACACACACACATATATATATATATATATATATATAGAGAGAGAGAGAGAGGGTGCGGCTTAATGCATGCTGGCAAACATGTTTGTGTGTGTGTGTGTGTGAGGATATTTTTGTTCGGCCGATTAATTCTCCTGCCGTTTTCATTCTTTCAGTATTGCTCATAACTAAGTACATCTTTAACAACTTTTAAGAAAAATAATATGTTCTTTTCTTTTAAACACTATATGTAATAATCGCATGATAAAGAATGTATATTGGTATGATAGAGAATATTTATGAAAAGAGAGAATTGAAAGAAAAGTAGAGAGGAGGGAAAGTGGTGGAAATTGTGTGTGCGTGAGAAATATAGGGAGGGAGAGTGGTGGTGAAGATGGAAATAACTGGTCGAGAGAGAGAGAGAGAGAGAGAGAGAAAGAGAGAGGAAGAGGAAATGAGAAAGCAGCAAAAAGAGGTGGTAGAGAGAATAAGTGGAAAAAGGAAAAGGGGGTAGAATGATATGAGAGGTGTTGAAAATAGATAGATAGATAGATAGATAGATAGCTCGCTCTTGGAAAGAAATCGTGTGGATAGAAAGATAGGGAGAAGTAATAACGAAGAGTAGTGAAAGAAAAGATGATAGAGAGGTGTGGTAGAAAAATATATTGAGAGTGTGAGAGTGAGATAGAAAGAGAGAGAGAGAGAGAAAAAAGAGGTGGAAAGAGAGAGAGAAAAAGGCGTGAGAAAGATGCAGAGACAAGTGATGCAAAGAGAGAGGGGGGAGAGGTAGAGATGGGAGGGGGGAATATTTTGGTGTTTTGTCTACTTGTTCTGATTTTACATCTATCGTGGTCATTTTTTCCTTTCCATTATTATAATGTCAATAAACGAAGAAGCATCGCACATTCCTCAAATGTCAAATATCAGAAAAATGGCGCTCTTTTGATAGAATTGAAAGATGAAACATTGCAAGAATTCCCACCGTTATACCGTCCTGTTCACAGGGCTAATAGTACAATAACCTCTGCAGAACCCAGCACAAAATTGCATCTGGTTGTGAGGTTCCAATCCTCAATCTCTGATAAGAGTGGATTACCTCTTAATTGCTACTACTCCCAATATATATATATATATATATATATATATATATATATGTGTGTGTGTGTGTGTGTGCGTGTGTGTGTGTGTGTGTGTGCATTTGAATCAATAAAATTGCAATATTTATAAAGAAAGAGTGCTCAGTATCAGTGATGGAGCATGTACATCTAAGTTAAGATGGTGTATATATAGAGTCAACGGCGCTTAGAAACTGTCACCGATGTTCGCATATATATATATATATATATATATATATATATATAGAGAGAGAGAGAGAGAGAGAGAAAGAGGGAGAGAGGGATAAAGAGAGAGAGGGAGAGAGTGAGAAAGAAAGAGAAAGAGAGAAAATGCAAAGAAAGTAATGTGATAGTAAATAACAATAGAAAGTAAACGTTATATAAAAAAGTGTTTTACTAAGTTGGCAAAATTATTATTGGCTGTCCTATAACTTCTGCCTCACTTTGTACATATACAAAATTCTCTAGTATGAAAAGTTTCGAATTCTAGTTTGCATGAAGATCGATAGTGTGAGACTCAGTCGTGAATTTTTATCCTGTTTTCCTTATCATATTTTGTACTTGAAAGTATTGCAATATTTCGTTAAATTATATATATATATATATATATATATATATATATAGTTTTTCTCTGAATGATATTTAGTTAAAAAGCAAATCCAGGGTTGTTTTCAACAATTTCTGTTGACTTTTTCTCGTCAACTTATAAATTTTTTTAAGTGTGGACCAACTTATATGAAGGTTATTAGAGAATTGTTCACCGATAATATATATATATATATATATATATATATATATATATATATATATATATATATATATATATATATATATATAGTATTAGACAAAAACCCCAGAAACTGATATAAAATAATAGTTAATTTCAACTTATCTTTGAGTCGTTAAGGTGATCCAAAGTTCTGTCGCTTTGCTGCTCATACAATTTTTCTATCTTCAATTACAGTGTTTTTCTCTTTTAACCACAAACTTCTTTTTTTATAATAATCACCAGTTTTCCTATAATTTTTGAGGAAATCATCAATTTATGTTATGGCTATCTAATTTCTTTGTTATATCATCAAGTGACAATCGCCACTCATTGTATGCCACAATTTCATCTTTTTCAAATTCAGACTACTGATTATGATTTATTAACAAAGGACAAATTACGAATTTGGATATCAAATCAAAGGAAAGAAAATTCTAAGAGATTTCCTAATTTGGGTATTTCTGAAAATTTTCTCTTTAGAAATTATGACAAAAAGCATTTCCTATGAATATTTTAGTCATTGAAGTTCCACTAAAATTTGTGGTGATATTAAAAAATGATTATGATTTTTCAGTCAGTTTCGTTCTATATATATATATATATATATATATATATATAGTTTCTAATTTACACATTACTTATTATGTACACATTCGGAAGCATAAATCTAATCAACGAAAACGCCATCTTGTTTATTCTTCTCTGCCAATATTCTTGCTGCTAAGAGACTACAAAGCTACAATGGACGTTTGACAAGGGTTGAGGGATGGATTGAAAATTAGCCTTTACATTCTACGGCCGGATTGGAGGGTTAGAGGAGGAAGTTTCTGCAGTGATACAAACATGTCATGAAGATGCTATAAACAAATCCATTCACTCAGATGGGAAAAACAAAGAATGGTTAGTTCTTCAAAATCCAGAATCGCAATACCAATACCATCGACCAACGGTATTCGGAAACAAACACCACTCGCCAGTTCTTGTCTTTGATTGCGTTGGGCCGGATATATGAGTGGGTACGTTTGTGTGTGTGTGTGTGTGTGTGAGAGAGAGAGAGAGAGAGAGAGAGAGAGAGAGAGAGAGAGAGAGAGAAAGAACAGATACACCCTATGGATGACTATGATGGTTGGAATTCGAATAGCTATGGCTTCTATAGTTAGGTTTTGCTGCTTGTCCAAAAACAGCTGCTTCTGAAGGCATGGCTCTGAAGGCAGGGCTTTGAATATTCCAACAGATGCGCAAGCCCCCCTGCAAGAGTGTCCTATTTTCGTATATGTGTCCCTGAAGAAGGGTGTCCTGAGTATGACACAAAACTGAATTTAATGGGGAAGTTTCTGATCTGGATATCTGGGGAAATGTGGAATATTCCTTCATTGGAATTACTCCCAGGTCCACTCTGAGCCGAAGTGCTAGTACATTTTATGATTCAATCCATGAGTCAACTTGATCAGTTCAAAAATTATTTGGATTCGATGGAAATACATGATGTCTTATAATTGTAAATTATTTATATTAAGAATAGTTACTTGAAGCTATAATTGTTTACTAAGGGTATTATCATTAGTAGTAACTTGAAACTAAATAACTATGTAAAAATAAATGTCTTTTTCTTAAATAAATACAATTACTTGACACCATATTATTAGTAGTATTAGATAGGCATACTTGAGACTCAATAACTGAGTGAAAATTATTTGTAGTCGACCATAGTCGAGGGTGACCCTAAGGCTCCCTTTTCGATAGCTTGCTACACCAAGGTGTAGGGGAGGGCGCTACTCCTTTCCTTGGATTGCTCCACTTTACCCTTGATCCGTACCTTATACTGCTGAGTGTTAAGCAAGGAGGCATCAAGTACCATTTTTTGAGTCTTTGGTATGACTCGACCTGGGATTGAACCCAGGTCTCCCGGGCGATTGGCGAACACTCTAACCGCTAGGACTTGATATCGTAAAAACTCTTTAAAAAACAACTCAAAAATATAAATACAAACATAATTTTCAAACTTTCAGGCATACAGCACAGTCAACTGGGGCAGTAGAATATACAAACTGCATCTCTGCTGAGGGATAAGACTCCTCGTAACGGGTGTCCTGGATATGACACTAAAAAATCTGATGGAGTGGCTTCAGCCCTAGAGTTTTTGGGAAATTTGGAGTAGCCCTTCATTACAACTCTTCCCAGGGCCTCTCTGACCCGGAGTCGTAGCACCTGATAGGGTCCTATCTATGGGTTAACTACAACTGTTTGTCATTTAAACTGTGTGCAAACGAATGACTTACATTAAATTGAATTGTAAGAAATAGAACGTTTTTATCATTTAACTGTGAAAACAAATGACTAATGTTTAATTGACTTGTTACTGATACTCAGCAAAACTTGGAACCATTAAACTGTCTGCTACGAATGAGTAATGTTGGATAGAATTATTAGTGTTCATTAGTAATACTTGATACTCTTTAACTGTGTGTCTAAATTGAATTGTTAGTGTTACATAGCGACGCCTGAAAACATTTAACTGTGTGCAAATAAAACTATGTTAGATAGTAATATTTGAAACCATTTAAATGATTGCAGACAAATGATTAATACTAAATAGAATGATTCATGTTAAAATATTTTGAACCATTTAACTGTGTGCAAACAATAGTAAACTTGTGTGCAAACAAATTAGCTGTGACTCATTTAAAAATAAGATTATCAACAAACCACTAACTTACAAATCATATAGCCATTTAACTGTATGGAAACAAACGAGCTTTGGCTCGTTAAAAAATGTTATCTAAAAACAATGCGTTTACAAATCATATATAATATGTATAAAGAGGATTTGGCATTAAAAAACATACCTACCTACCGAACGAACGAAACGAAACGAAACCTTTAGTTATGAAATGAGCCTTGATAGTTTGACGTGCCATTAAAATCATTGAATCAATTATTTTTCTGCTTGCATTTCTATATATTAGAATTGCCAAGTTAGTGTGGTTTGATTTGGTTTGGTTTATTTGCTTAACGGCATATCAACTAAATCGGGGCTATTTATTGTCGAAAGTTGATTCCCCTGCAAATGATTGATTGTTATCATGATTATATATTCAATGATACATTGCATTTTTGAAAAAGACTTTTTGTCTATAATAATTTGATTTTACACAGTTATATGATATCAAGATTTCATATCAAATACAAATGATTTATATACAATTAAATGGTTTAAAATAACAATTACTATTTGATATAATGATTTGTTAGCACACAGTTATATGGAATCGAGTATTCGTATTTGATCCAAATAATTTATAAATAGATGTATCTGACCCATATAAGGGACCCTAGTTGGTGCCAGTAGTCCGGGTTAGAAGAAAAAACAATGAAGGGGTACTCCATATTTCGCAGATCATCAGAACTGTAGCCTCACCATCAGTTGTCCCTCGTAAGAACCCCCAGATGTGTGAGTGTGTGATTTTATATTCTTTTTCATGTTCATTATTCAAATATCTATTATGTAAATTTAGCTGAAGTTGGTGATCGCGGATTATTTCTTGAGCAATTTTTCTGAGAAATAATATTTCTAATTTTCTTAATCTTGCTCATTTTGGAATCAAACTCTGTGCGCTCATAGTTAGGGGACAAGGCCAGTAATATTGGGTGCAGGTGATTAGCAGCACCTTTTTACTGACGATTGTTTCAGGAGGAGACGCCATTACTAAAACAAATAAATAAATGAATAAATAAATAAAAGAAATTCAAAATTTTATGGTAATCAACATAAGAATGCATAAATTTTAGTTTTAAATGCTAAATTTCAATAAAATATTCTTATAATATAATTGAATCATTACATAAAAGACAATTTTAACCTCCTATCCTTCTAAAATCTGGCTCAGTCGAACAAGAATCGATCAAGAAGATTGAAAATGCGAATTCACATTTTCACTTTGAAGAATTGTTTAATTCCTAAGTTAAAAATTTGTTTAATGAAGGAGATTATGATAAAATACAATATTTGTAGTCTTACATCATTAAAACGATGTACCCCATATATATATATATATATATATATATATATATATATATATATATATTCCATTTTCGATTCATTTCATTTTGTTATCTGCCAGATGATTGTTGTTTTGTAAAAACTTTATGAAACCCAGGGATCGCAGACAAACTTCCATGGCATTAAATATATAAACTTAATATTTATTTATTTATTCATTTATTATTATTATTATTATTATTATTATTATTATTATTATTATTATTATTATTATTATTATTATTATATAATAGCTCTATCCTTGATATTAAGCACTCTCCATATTATATTGCACCTGGTTCCACACCCTTCAAAGTGTCAACCAATACTGTTATAATATATATATATATATATATATATACTCTTATGATTGGTATGAATATCATTATTCTCTAGCTATGAGTTATATAGTACCACTACTGTTTTTCTACGAAGGTTGATATGCCATTAAATAAAGAAACCAAACCAAACCATACATATACATACACACAAACACACACACACACATATATGTGTGTGTGTGTGTGTGTGTGTGTGTATTCGTGTGTGTGTGTGTGTGTGTGTCTGCGCGCGTGCGTGCGTGTGTTTGTGTGTTTGTGTATGCAAAGAAAAAGTTTGTCTGTCTACCAGAGTGAAGCAAAATAATTCAACTGTAGTCATTCTAACTTTCAGTTCATTTAGATAAGCATAAAAAATGTAACCATTTTAAATGAATCATCTACGAATGTCTTCGTATTATGTCAAATTTAAGATTTAAAATGACCAATGATCAGAGAAAGGAAAACGCAAGAAATATCATCCATTTATTTCCATCAGCTCTTTCTGACTTCTTCCTGATAAAATCAACGAAGATCTATCCTTCTGCTCACCTACTGAGATGCTATTAAACGAAAATCCGATCCTATTTTGATTGTTTCAAACAAAAAGTCCGCCTTACGGTGGCTTTTGTCTTCATGTTTAAATAGTACTGCATAACCAATACGTATTCAACTGCCAACAGCATTTCTGAACGTAGTATATATGTTGCCATGTAATATCCCACGCTACCCAGCCCTCAAAAAATGTGTTCAAAATGTATCCAGATTGAAGCTGTATTCACCAAGGCATAAATGAACTGTGATTGAAACGTTAATTTTCTTCAAAATTGTCTCCCTGATATTTGATACTCGTCAACTAGCAAGTTACTCATTTGTCGGAACACCTCTCAAATTCCTATTGTGATGACAAGACGAGCTTTCGTATTTCTTTTAATATTTTCCACATCCTCAAATCTTACGGTTGAAATAAGTTTCCAGTTTATAAAATATATAAAAAGTCGTACGAAGTTAAGTATGGTGAATATGAAGGGTTTTGCCCTCTTACAATCCAGTATTATATCAAAAACTGACGATCAAAATTTATTAAGAATTTTCAATCTCTTTATCATATAAATTTTTCAGTTTTGCACATACCTTCATAATTAACTAATTTAAAGATTCAATCTTAATATTTTTCGATTATATCATTTCATATTCTTCTTTCCATCCAAGTCCAAAAGATAAATCATACCCAACACATGACACGAAACATTTAGAGCCCTATCAATGAGTCAAATAGGATATCAATACATTGGTTCTCAAAACTTTAACATTATAACTGAGTTTGGTTTATTTAATAGAATACCAAAACCTTATGAGTTTTTTAATGCGAAAATTTGATGAATTTGTAACTGTTTGATTATAATCCTGATTATTCATATTTTCTGCGTTACACGGCAATCATTTTTCATACCATTAAATGGTGTTAAGTATTCCTACCTAATACGAATAATTTATACAAAATTACATTGGGGCTGTCCTCGTGGTGTAATTGTTAAAGCGCGAGTTCGAACTCCAGTCGCGCTATTAAGTTCAATTTTGGACAAATACGAACCCCCTTATCCTTCCAGCTATAGGTTAAATAACACCACTTCTGGCTTTGGCATTAAATAACCTTCAAAGGTTGATATGCCATTAAAAAAAAGAAACCAAACCAAACAATTATATTGTTTCAAGTAACAACTAAGGATATTGAAAAAAAACTATGGAACATGAAAGTGACGGTGATAATTGTAATTGGTTGTCTTGATATAATCACCAAAAGATTGGTACAAGAATATGAGGATTTGGAAATAAGACAACGAGTGGAGACCATCCAAATTATAGCACTGTTGAGGTCGGCTAGAGTGCTGAGAAGAGTCCTGTAGACTTGAGGAAACTTACTGTCATTCAAACTCCAGTGAGAAACCATCGGCTAACACTGGTGCGAAAAACTTGAAAAGAAGTAACAATAATAATAATAAAGACAATCATTTGTTTACATACAGTTATGTGGTATCAAGTATTTCTATCAAATACATATAATTTTCAAACAGTTCTAAATAAACTTAACACTACGTGACCGCATGGACTTGTAAGTAAAAACGATGAAAAAGTGCTCCACAGAATTCCAGAACAGAAGCCTCACCATCGGATGCAGTTTAGCGTTATATCAAGGACACATTATGACTAAATATCAAGTGCTAACCAGTTTAGAATGATTGCGAAGAAACATTTTTGTGCTATATATAACTGGGGGCTTAAATTGACTTGTCAGAAAGTAACTCAACAAAGAGTTGATAAGTTGCAAAATCAATCAATCAACCAACCAACCAACAAATGCAATCAACCCTCAACTAACCACAAGCTGAAAATGAGAAACACACACACACACACGCATCTATATATATATATATATATATGTGTGTGTGTGTGTGTGTATATACAATCATAATTAAAATATCACGTAAAAATCTTTTTAGATCAATAGAACACAGTTCTCAATGCATAAAAAAGCAGAGCAATATCCCGATATTTCAACTATAAAATGAAATAAAACAGGTTAAAAAAGACTCAAAGTTTCATCGGCTCGATCTTCAAGTGGTTGGATCGACAAGTCTGAAATCCATTGAACTCTTCGTATGTGTCTATACAACCTCACAGTCACGAGTTTTTAACCACTTTTATTTTCTTGCATAAATGAAATATCGTATATATATATATATATATAGATATATATATATATAGAGAGAGACAGAGAGGGAAGCAAGATTTGCTTGCTCAGGTTCATAATCATTTTCTTAACCCAATAGAAGCGTGCTACCTTTGACATAAATCTTCATGTAAATAGTTATTAGTTAATTGTTAGTGGATTTTCTTCTCGTGCCGAAGAACCAGAAAAGTTACGATGGCCAACCCTTCTATTCTCTCTCTCTCTTTCTCTCCCTTTTCTCGCTCTCTTTTTTCTCTCTCGATATATCATTCACATAGTCTCTCTCTTTATATATATATATATATATATATATATATATATATATATATGTGTGTGTGTGTGTGTGTGTGTGTGTGTGTGTGTGTGTGTGTGAGAGAGAGAGAGTTAAAGAGGCTCTAGCTATTTTGATAATCCTCTAAGGGAAGAACGGGAAGCACTTGCCTTGAAAAATCAGCATTAGAATCTCCTGGTTTTATCTCGTCTTCAATACTAAACAAAGACACCAATGAGAAATAATGTAATAACCTATCCCTGAAATCTATCTATCTATCTATCGATCTATCTATCTATCTCTGCGTGTTTGCGCGCGCTTGTGTATTCTTATGTATCTGTCTGTGTGTGTGCATATATGCATATATATGTGTTTGCGTGTGAGTTCGTTTGTATGTGAGTAAGCGCGTTCTTTAGTGCGAGCGTACGCATGCGTGTCTGTCTGTGTATGTAAGTATGTGCCTACGTGATTGCGTTCAGAAAGATAAACGCAATGATGTCCCGCATACAATTATTTATCATGGACTTATACCGACACTTACACAAAACTTCCAAGCGACCATCTACGAAGAGGATATGAAACTCTGAAAAGATAGTTTGATTTGGCGCCAAAATATCAAGGGTCAGACAAAACACTCTGTCAACCTACGTGGACACAAAGCAATGCATATTAACACAAACGATATCTGACCTACTTAGCTTTTTGTTCTTTGCACAGACAACTCACACACCATCTTTGAACAACCCAATCTTCCTTCTCTCTCTCTCTCTCTCTCTCTCTATATATATATATATATATATATATATATATACACACACACACAAGATAGTTACCTTTATATTAATTTGCTTAACTTTGTACTCCTAATCTTATTTTCATATTTTTACACAGTAAAATATACCCTTAACTCTTTGTGTACAGTAAAGTACACCCCTAACTCTCTTTACACAATAAAGTACACCTTTATATATTTTTATTCATTGAAGTGTACCCCTCCTTTTACACATTAAAGTACACCCATAACTGTTTTACATATTAAAGTATACTCCAACTCTTTTTACTCAGTAAAGTACACTCCAAATTCTTTTCACACAGTAAAGTACACCACTTGAGAAGTACACCTCTAAAGCTTTCTACATTGTAAATTACACCTTTAGCAATTTTTAGAAGATACCAGGATTGTATTATTTTCAGCCGAATTTTAAATCAAAACGGATATTATTGCGTGTAATTAATTACCAAACTCTTCAGCATTGAAGATTTGTAACATTTAGCTATCAAAAAATAAGTACACTTCTTATATGTATTCATAAGATTTTATTTTTGGTTTTAGTTTAAATCCTGTAGAGTTTGGTAATATATAATTGCTAATAATAACCATTTTCATTGTAAAATCTTCCAACAGAAATAATAAAATCTTGGTTTCATTGATTTCTTTCTTTCCCTGAATATCTGTTTGCTTTCTTTCTTTCTTTCTTTCTTTCTTTTCTATACATTCCATTTTCTTTCTCTGACTTTCTTCGACTCTGACTGATTGCCATCAAAATCATTACAAGAAATGCAAAACGTCAGAGACCAGGATTCAAGCCAAACTTTGGGGTACTACAAGTAATTCATGAATAAGAAAAATACTTGAATGTGTTGAGGGAACAAAGAGAAATAATTTTCATTTTTTCTATCTTTTTGAAGAAATGTGTACAAGATATTTTGAAAAAGAAAATATTTAATAGAAGAAATAAATAAAAGGAAAATATCAAATGAATAAAAATAAGAAAGAAAGAAAGAAAGATCATAGATAATAAATAAATACCGTATTTGACGGTATATAAGGCACGTGGATGTATAAGACACAACCCAATTTCAGCCGGGCAAATCAAGAAATAAAAAAAACAAGTATTAATATTAAACGTGATGAAATTAATACAATGAAAATTATCAACGATAACATTTTTAATCTGCTTAATAGCTTTCTGAATAATGAAATAGGTACATGAAAGTTACTATAAAGTCTAAACTATAAGGAGTTGCTTGGCAGCTAATTTTGGCCGATTATTGCGAATTTTAAACCTACATATAGCATATAAGACGCAGGGGAATTTTAAAAGATATTTTAGTAAAAAAAAAGAGCGTCTTATATACAGTCAAATATGGTAGATAAAGGAAACTAAAGGAAGAAAAAAGCAACGACGATTTAAAAAAGAAAGACGGAAAAGTAAATAAATGAAATGAAGAAATGGCAATTTAAAAAAGGAACAAAGAAAATGATATTTAAAACGAAATAAATAAATAAATGAATAAGTAAAGAAAGAAAGAAACAAAGAAAGAAAGAAAAAAAGAAAAAGAACTTGAATTAATAAATAAATAAATAAAAAGTAAAAAATCAGGGAGAAAAATAATGTAAAGATAGAAATGGAAAAGAAAGAAAGAAAGAAAGAAAAAAGAAAGGAACCCAGTGAAAAGGTGAAAAAGATTCCTAAAAAGAAAATATTTCCTATTGAGTCTCGTTTTCGTTGTATTTGATTTGTTGTTGGTTTTCATTTTTCTCTTCTCTTATTTCAAGTGGCAATACAACCATGGACGACATAAGAACTTCAAAGTGTGTTGAATTATTTGAATGGCAAGTATATGAAAGAATTCATTTTTTCATGGCAGGGGTCGGGCAGAGCAATTGTATTGAGTTCCTCGAACAAAAAATTAAAAAAATAAAACAGATATCTTCCTCCCATTTTTACTCTGCCATTCTGTTGGTTTTCGTTCCAGACAAGTTGCATTTTTCATTGAATATTTATTTTCCCTTTGTGCTCATTCATAAAGAAATAATAATAATAATAATAATAATAATAATAATAATAATAATAATAATAATAATAATAATAAGAAGAAGAAGAAGTTATTAATTGAATTTAAAAGAATAAGCATCCGAAAGAAATTTAGAGTGAGAATTCACACAAATTTATTCATTTTCCAAGATATCGGGGAAAAAATAAAACATAAACTCTAAAAATGCAAAAACAAAATAAAAAAAAATCTAAAACATTCAACTAGTTCATATCTACAAAACCTACAAAAGTTTAGCCAAAGATCAAATGAGAAAAATAAGGGTGGAAATATTGCAGATTTTCAAGGCAAGTAGATTCTTTCAACTTGTAAGAGTGACTAACTCCATTCCTCTCATTTGGTTTAGAGTCTCTCTCACCCCCACTCTCTCTCTCTCTCTCTCTCTCTCTCTATATATATATATATATATATATATATATATATATATATACTTCAAGTATGAAAAATAAGATATAAAACAGGATAAAAACTCATGATTCAGAGTTTCACGCACTTTATTCTCATGTGAGATATAAAATAATATATATATATATATATATATATATATATATATATATATATATATATATATATATATATATACCAATCCACATGGGATGGACGTGACATAGGGTTGAATTCAGACTTTTCCTTCCCCAACCTAAACTGGTTGCCCTACCATGGTTAAAGATCCTTCTCTGGCCTACAATATGCCCATAGCTGGAAGGGGAATAGTTTATGTATACCTTTCCTAAGGGTATTAGCACTTTGGGAAATGCAAACAGCCTCATCCTTATGTCGCCGTGTTTATTTACTACGACGATAACCTGTACACCACAAGGCTACTTTCTTCTTTCTTTCTTCTTTCTTTCTTTCTTTCTTTCTTTCTTTCTTTCTTTCTTTCTTTCTTTCTTCGTGTATGTGAGGGTGTATGTGTATATATTTGTGTGTGTGTGTGTGTGTGTGTGTGTGTGTGTGTGTGTGTGTGTGTGTGTGTGAATTAAAATAAAAAATTCATGTAATTATTTACCCAACTCCTATCTATCTATCTGGTAGAAAAATTTATCTTAG
This sequence comes from Sepioteuthis lessoniana, assembly GCA_963585895.1. NCBI lineage: Eukaryota > Metazoa > Mollusca > Cephalopoda > Myopsida > Loliginidae > Sepioteuthis > Sepioteuthis lessoniana. Next base: position 35,893 of record CAUZXS010001371.1, on the reverse strand, counting down.
TTTTAAAATCAGGTGAGGTGAGGTCAAACCATCGCTTAATGATGAAGACTTGAAGGTTGTGCTAGCAAACGATCGACTTTTTTCAGTCACACAACTCACAGTCGATTCAATGTATAGAATGGAACCATTCAAAGTAATCTAAGAACGATAGACAAAAAATAAAAGAATAAAATAAAATAAATAAATAAATAAAAATTGACAAATGGTTTCCATTTGAACTAAGAGAGAAAAAAATATCAGGCGTGGCGAGAAGTTCCTGATTCATGTTTAGCATCGTGAAATCAATCCTTGTATTTGAATAATCTCGTCATTTGGGACAAAATTTAAAGTCTGTTTGAACACAGAAAGAAATTCTTTATTATACTTGTGCCAGCCACACCTCAATAATATGAATGTTAACTGTATTCAAAGTTGATTTGCCATATGATAATAATACTTCATTATTAGCTAGTTACTAAAAACTATACATCTGGAGCTCTAAGGACTCTGGAGTCACCCCTTCATTACCATTACTCCCAAGTCCACTCTGAACTGATATCTGTTAAGGTCCCATCTAGAGACCAGATAGATATGTTTGAAAATTATTTGATTAGAATATCTAATATCATATAACTGTGTACAATAAATAAATAGATAAATCTTTAAAATAACACAAAAAGAGTAAATATAAACATATAATGTACACAATACCCTAATCTCTCTGTAAATTTTAGATTATGAAAATTAATCGATTAATAGAACATCTTGAAAATGTGCATCTTTATGGTGTTTTTTTTTTAATGCACATCTTTTTTGTGCTTCTGGAAATGTGTATCTTTTACGTGCATCTTTTTGGTGTTTCTTGAAAATATGCAACTTTTTGATGTTTCTTGAAAATGTGTATCTTTTTGGTGTTTCTTGAAAATTTATCTCAAAAGTAAGATTTGAGGAAATGCAAGCCATTAAAAGAAATATAACGAAACAGTTTCTTATAATATCAAAAAAGAAGGTTCGACTAATGAAATAAACGTTGTAAATGCCAAAGGGACGATGAAGTTTGTTTTTTAAAATTTTTTTTTTCTATCTTGGTAAATGGAGCTTCAGTCTCGATACTTTTTGAATACAACTCGTACATTGTTACTACAACTATTAAAACATTTTTACGCGATCCTAAGTTGGAAATACGAAGATCACTTACAACGTTACCTCCTTCTAGACCCCCCCTACAGTGTTCTCGAATTTGATACATTTGTCAAAAATGGAGTCACTTTCCCGCCATCCGAATCGTGTCGGCTCTCGTTGACCAAACACCAATGGCTGCTGCTTCTCAAATCCTAATACTCGAGTTACAAGCGCAATAAAGCAAAAGGGAGAATAATTTTGCTTTGTTCGTGGCCATTGTGGTTGTCCTCACGTACGTCCCTCAAACCAAATGTTCCCTGCCGATCCCCAAGCAAACCCAATCCGGAACTATCAATATGAACATAGAACTGAAATGAAAACGAATGGACACAACCAGCAGATCTATTCCCGTGAACGTGTCAAATGGCTGCGAGGACGAAGTGGTAGAGAAGTGATGGTGGATGATCAGTTGGCTTAAAGAAGTTGACATGAAGGAAAATTAAGAAGGAGAAGAAAAGATGAACAGAGGAATTAGTGAAAGAGAAGGAAATTGAAATTAAATTATTGAAAAGAAAGAAAGAAAGAAAGAAAGAAAGAAAGAAAGAAAGAATGCTAATTAAAGGCGAAGAGTTAAAAATGGAAAAAAAGCAAGGAAAGAGAAAGAAGGTTTAACAAGAGAAAGGATATAGAAGAAAGAAAGAAAGAAAGAAAGAAAGAAACTAATATGGAAAACTAAAAATAAGAAAGAATGAAATTATTTTTTTAAAAAAGGGAAGAATGAAAGATATTGATGCGAAAATATAAACTAATATTTAAAAAAAGAGAAAATAAAGTAACAACAAAAATACAAGTAGAAAGAAAGAAAGAAAGAAAGAAAGAAAGAAAATGAAAGAAAGAAAGAATGAAGTAAGAATTATTAGAAAATAAAAGTTGAATGATAAAGAAGTGAAGTAAATAAATTAATGTCGTAATAGGGAAAAATCTATCTATCTATCCATCTATCTATCTATCTATCTATGCGTGTGCTCACACACATCTCCGTGTTGTCTTTCACGTGAAGTCTTTGTAGAACATATAATTCCCGTTGAGTCATTGTATGCATTGATACATTCGAACGATGAGTCGAACTTCATCGACTTCTTTTTTATAAAACATAACAAGCTTACACTGACACGTACCCACAAGATTCAATTTTTTTTTTATCTATTATCATTGGCAGGTAAAATCACTGGTCCATTAATCGACCATTTTTCTACTTATGTCGCATCCTCTGTCAACGCAACGGGAAAACAGCGATGGACATCTATACTTTTCATATATATATATATATATATATATATATATATATATATATATATATATATATATAATCTAGGATCTATTTGTCTCGTAATTTCTCATCAGTGCAAATGTTAAAAAAGTGAGATTTGAATTTTGTTTAGGTTTTATAGAGCTCTTCTAGCATTTTAAAAACTAAAGAAAATTCAAATTTAACTTTGAGTTCTTTTTTGTATTTATCAAAAGTTTTTAAACGATTTGTTAATTTTCATTAGATATTTTAAAGCATTTCAGATCAGAAAAAACAACAACAAATAAAACAAACAAATAACAAAAAAGACATGAAATATGTATCGCAATCAGATTTCGGATTTTACTTACTTACAGGGAATGATGTGACAGATATATTCTATATATATACTCCATATATATATATATATATATTATATATTATATATATATATATATATATATATATATTCTTTTACATATACGCCATATATATATTTCATTATATATGCTCCATATACGTGGAAGGCTTCATAAGATTGCAACAACCTGGGTATGTTTTTTATAAACTCGTGATTAATAAGTAAAGTTGGCGACCGTAGTCAAGGACGACCCAAAGGCTCCTTTTTCAATAGCTATGACACCGAGGTGTAGGGGAGGACGTTACACTTTTCCCTGGATTGCTCCATATTACCCTTGATCCGTACCTGGCTAAGTGTTAAGCAAGGAGGCATCAAGTACCATTTTTTGTATCGACAAGGGATTGAACGCCAGTCTCCCGGGCCATTGGTTAACACTCCAAACATTATGCCAATGTACTGGTCCCTCGGGATTAAACATGCAGGTAATATTGATGAATTGCAGTAAAATATCAATTACACACTTCAATTCATGTACTGGGTCAAAAGTAAGGGGATATATAATCAATACAAAGAAAATTACACAGTTCAAAATCAGAAGCATCAGTAGGGTATAGCAATTTTATACTCCATTAGTATATATATATATATATATATATATATAATTGCTCACGATGTTGCAATAAAAATTTTGCAGTCACCGTGAATATTTAATTTAGCATTTATACTGCTCTGGTTACGTGCATTTGAGCACTCTGATTTTCTTATCACTAATTTATACATGTATATTCTTAGCAATATATATATATATATATATATATATATATATATATATATATATATATATATATATATAAATGGATGTAAATAATGGGAATTAACTCGACAATAGAGCGAAAAATTGAAAAACAAGGTAATCCAAAGAGAAAAATTGAATGTAAAAGAAAGTCAACGCTATAACGTTTCCGTTCGAATGAACCATCATCAGGATTTGAACGGATGATATCAAATGATGTTAAATACATGTATACATAATATTTCCTCCTTGTTTTGTATTTTATTAAAAAACACATGGGTGTTTTTTTGTTATTCGATATCATCCATCCAAGTCCTGATGATGGTTCATTAGAACCGAAACGTTATAGTGTTGACTTTCTTTTACATTAAATTCTGCTCTTTGGATTACCTTATATATATAGTGTATTGCTTGTAATTATGTTCACCCCTACCAAAAATAAACCAAATATACCAGAATTATTTCTTTTGTGGAAAATTATGTAATAAAAATAAACATCATTCGGTATAACCAAACTTTAAAGAATTTAAACTCTGAAAATCAAAAGAAAGAATACGTTGCAGTTCTCAAATAAGTTAAACTCTACGCAAAATTCTGTATTTTCAAAGACAACTTGATCAGTTATGCCATAAAGTGCCACTTTGATTTTATGTTTCCACATAGGAATAAGAAAATCCTGCCATCTCTGGTTGACAAAAAAGTTAACTTTTTCTAAGAAGATATCAATAGATTGATTGATTTTAACGGCATGACAACCCGAATAAGTTTATTTTGCACGTTTATATTTACATTTCTTGTGCAATATGATTTCAATTTAAAACTAGTATTTTACACACAATTACTTGGCTCAGTCGGTCGGGACAGTAGAATACACCGACTGCATCTCTGCAAACGGGTAAGACCTCGCCCCAATGAGTGTCTTGAATATGACACTAAACAATCGGATGTTAAGGCTCCAGTAATGCTGGAGCTTTGGGGAATGCACCTGATAGTGTCCGATCTAGGGGTCAAATAGAACTAAACAGTGTACTTATGCTAAACTGATTTGGTTGAAATAGAACGGAATGTGTATGTAATTTCATTTGGCATTAAATAACCTATAAGGGTTGGTATGACATAAAACCAAACCAAACAAAAAAAAATACACAATTACGTTGTTTTAAGTAACTATTTCTAGTTATTAATAATCATTTGTTTTGGAGTTTCAAGAAAGTAACAATAATAATCGTTTGTTAACAATTAGAAAATCAAATAATTTTTCTTTTTACGAATAGTTTGCATGGTTCTATGGTATTAAGTATTCCTATCGAATACAAATAATTTTCAAACGTGTATTTACCCAAAGAGAGTTCTACTGCTCCGGGTCAATATGGACCTGTGAGTAATGGCAAAGTAGCAGTGCTTCTCTTGCTCCAGTTCTCCAGATGTGAAGCCTCACCATCAGATGCAGTTTTGTGTCGTACCTAGGAAACCCTAATTTGGATAGATGGGCCTTACTTCTGGAGTTACAGACAGTGCATTCTTAGCTCCGCTGACAAAACGAAAAATTAGAAGGAGCTACATATTCATGGACGTTACTGCATATATATCTACATCATTCGACGAACATATATATATATATATATATACTGAATGAAGTTGTCTTCATCATAATAGTGCCATTATAATGTATTGGTCTGTATATATTTCGCAAGCTTTAAGTAATTGTTTCGGTCTTTGAAAGGTGATTTAAAAAGAAGTTTTTATGACAACTGACTTAATCGGAAATTTTATCAAACAAGATTTAGCGAGGCGTTTAGTACAAATGTTGTCCTTTTTTTTTTCCTAACACCTAGCGGTAGCATTATATATCGTCTGACTCTGGGTCTCTTTCCTATCTATTGCTTTCTTACAAGATCACAAGGGTCAACAGTATTAATGTATCAGTGAAGATAACTTTGTTCAATAACTTTTCATTTGGACATGGTAGTCAATAGAGATGAGAGATTAACAAAAAGAGAATAATGTTTCGGACGTGACAGTAGAATATAGGCTTTTTTGGAGAATGAAGTTGGTATCTTTTAAGACCTCCATCTATCAACCTTAGATCAGATTTCTTTGTCTCTCTTTTCTTTTCTTTTCTTTCTTTCTTTCTTTTTTTTTTATCCCTATCCGTTTTAAACTTAAGAAACCTTATTGTTAAACCTTCACGATTCAATTGTAAACTTCCCAAAGATAGTTGTTTATAAGAAGTAAAAAAATATTGCCAAATATTTTTTATGAATTATTCCAGTTATTTCCTAGATTATATAGACTAGCTTTTCATCTTATTTGCTTGGAGCACGTTTCAGTTCTGGAGGGATTTTGGTTGGTTGTTTGGTTGTCTTTTAGGGTATATCAACTCGGCTATTTAATGGCCAATCTTGAGTATACATATATAAAGTATATGGTTGGTGAACAAATTGTGTGTTGGTAAAAATTTTTAAAGGAACCAAAACTCATTTCTTTGCACACAGTTAAATTATTTTTACCATTGCTATCAAACATTTATGAGTCAATCTAATATTAATCAATTGTTGGCACACAGTTAAATGATTTCAAGTATTGCCATTTAACACAAATAATTTTATTCAACGCCATTCGTTCATTTGCACAAAGTCAAATGATTCTAAGTATTGCTGTGTAATACTAATAATTCATTTTTTGCTCATAGTTATGCGCTTTCAAGTATTGCTATTTAACACAATTAATTCCATACAACGTTACTCATTCGTAAGACAAAACAAAGCTAAGTATATTCTAAGGCATTGTCGTCAAGTCTAAGATCTTGTAAGCAATCTGAAGCCAGTATACCAGACTAAGCAAATATTGGAAAGTTCCAGGTCTCTAAGTCGGTAATCAAGTTGTGAGAGAGCCCTTCAGGACGATAGATTATTGAAAAAGAGTTGGCTGCGTAACTCGAAAGAAATATGAACAACGTCAGCATTCCCTTTCTTCCTGTTTGTTGATTGTCCTTTGTTACAAGAAGTGCTGGCTAATGGACATCGCATTAAAAACATCGATTACTTGAGACGGATAAAAAAAAACGGAAGAAAAAGCAACCTTCGCGGTCACGAAAGGAAACAAAAAAGAAGAAAAGTAGCCCAACAAGGAAAAATCTGTGCAAATTTAAAGAAGAAAAAATTACAAAAATTCTCATTTACCAACTCCTCTCTCTCTCTCTCTCTCTCTCTCTCTCTCCCTTTCTCTCTCTCTCTCTCTTATTATCTTTCTGTCTTTCTTTCATTGTCTTAATTTTCTCCTACTATCCACATCTTCTCATGTATTTATCCATCAATTACGAAAGTTCTCAACTACACACACACACACGCATGTATACATATATATATATTTGTTTATATATACACACGCGCGCGTATGCACATACACATACACATATATATGCATGCATGTGTGTATACATACATAGGTATAGGTATATGAGTATACGTATTCATACAGATGTATATATATATGTGTGTGTGTGTGTGTGTGTGTGTGTGTGTGTGTGTGTGTGTGTGTGTGTGTATGTGTGTGTGTGAATGAACAAATTGTTATTAAAACCTTTTTTTCTTTAATCAAGAAAATGATCAAATTCTTGTCTGTGGAACAGGATTAAATTTAAGATAGCATGTTATTTCACCTCCTCGTGTCGGCTTCATTATTAAAAGTTTCGTGTATTTGAATAATGTTCTTTTTGAAATACATAGTATAATAAATAATAATTTAAAAAAAATATTTTAACCACACACACACACACACACACACACACACACACACACACACACACACACATATATATATATATATATATATGTATGTATATATATAAAGTTAGGATAAGAATGACACAATCAACAGCGCTTGCTGACAACATGATTGGATGGCCGAGCAACTGACGGTCACCAAGCGCCGTTGACTTAGTTTCTTCTATCCTAACTTAGCTATAAATGCTCTTACAGATATTGGGCACTCCTATTTTATTAATATAGCAAACAGTATTATTAGTATATGTCTCAGTGTGTGTGTGTGCGTGTGTATTTGCGTATGTGCTGTGTGCCCTTTCGAGAGACCAGGATCCCAGAATAATAAGCCATGTCCACCGACCTAAATCTCGTCTCTAAAGGACGGAAGTTATCGCCCCAGTCCCTCTTCCTGTTCTCACATACATATATGGAATGTTTAACCACGTGACAGAGAAAACAACAGGGTAGAATGACATACAGGCACGTGCACTAGAGTAGTTTTGGGAATGGGGGTGGAGTATTGGCTCCACACAATGATGAGCTGTCTTTAATGTAACATTGACCACATCCGGCGCGGGCATCTACCGGAATACTTCGCGGGGTTTTCCACGTCTAACAAAAAAATTAAACAAGACATTTCGGATTTTCAAAAACCCACAGAAGTTGAGAGGGAAAACAAGTTCCTCAAAATTATTTTCGATTTGGAAATAACTACATTTAGTTTTCATGGGTGCATTACAACATTCACCTTCAAAAATTACAAAGAAAAATATAAAACGAACAAAATATAAATATACTCACTAACACACGCATCAGAAACACACCCCGAAATCACACATAGACACCAAATACACCCACAAGCCTAAACAGACACAACATAAACATACATATAAAGACAAATACACACAGCACAAATTGGTGGCGTGCTTAATGTAATGGTTATACGAAAAGAAAACAGCGACCAAAGTTCAAATACTGGATGAGGATAAATGCATTTCACTTTACACTACTTTACTTAAGAAAGGCATGATTCCGCCCGTTTCCCTCATTACGCGTAAATAGTAGGGCAGACTGACTCTTTAGTTTCGGTGAGGCAACCAGTCTACTAAAGTTCAAATAAACTGCACTCTGCTTAAAAACTAAGCGATTATCGAATCCTACTTATGGTAGAGGGGTTGGGTATATATATGCACAAACCACAAACACACATGCGCTTATAAACGTATGCATTCAATACAAATACCCATCAACACCCAAATACACCTATTAACACATGCCCAAACATAAATACGAAAACACACACACATACACACACATACACACACGTACACACTACAAATACAGTATTAAAATGACAAACATACATAGAAACACGTGCCTGTAGACAAACACAGACTCCATCAACACTACCACCACCAGTAACATCCATATAAATGCACAAAACATACCAAAATTATAAACATATACATACATACATACATACATACACATGAGTGTATGAATTTATCACCCCCCTCCGACACAAACTCATTTGGTTTGAAATCAGTTTTCCTTCTAAATTGGTTGCCATTGAAAAGATAAAGAATTCCCCTATATGAAGAGAGTGGGAGAGGAAAAAAACCTTTGTTAACTTGTCAAACGTATCTGTCGGAATCTAACGAACATAGCCAAACATGATCATTCTTCAGTGCGTGAAATCTAAGAGACAAACAGGAGCTGAATGTTTGCACACTTATTTAGAGTCAACATTGATAAGCTAATTTTTAATTAGGGTTACTAACCTGAAAAATATGACTTCCTATACCGACTATGTATTACTTGATAAATATAACTCAATTCGACCAGCAATAATATAAAATAAAAAGTTGGCGATAATTTTATTTTTAGTTGAAGCAATGTAAATTTATATTATTATTATTATTATTATTAATTTTGATTCGTGCTTCTCTCCAGTTTTCTTAATTTTGGGGCGGTTTGTAGTTAAGGGCTGTCGGATATGCCGACTGCATCTCTGCAGAGGGGTAAGATCTTCCCTAACAAGTGTCCTGGACAAGACACTAAATGGCATCTGATAGTGAGGTTCCAGTCCTGAAGCTTTGGGGAACGTGGAGTACCTCTTTATTGCCATTACTCTCATGTTCACTCAGCCCCGGAGTAGTAGTACCGATTTGGGTACTATCTATGGGTTAAATAGAACAATTCAATTATTTACTATACCATTTTGCTGTGCGCAAACACAGAGACGACTAAAGTAAAGAATCCAAAAAGTGGTTTTGCCTGTTAAATAGAATTACGAGTGATAAATGACAATTCTTGAAACCATTTAACAACAGGCAAACAATTGAGCACTAGCTCGTTTAAAAATAATTTTACCTACCAGCAATTTACTTTCAAAACATTATATATATATATATATATATATATATATATATATATATATGAACAAGATTTGACTTGCCCGATCGGCTGTAGAATAGACCGACTGCGTCTCTGCAGAGAGGTAAGACCCCCCAGGATATGACACTAAACAATCTGATGGTGAGGTTCCAGTAATGCAGAAGCTTTAGGGAATGCCGAGTACCTCTTCATTGCCATCACACCCAGGTCCACTTTGGCTCGGAGTGTAAGCACCTGATAGGGTCCTATCTATAGGTCAAATAGAACTAAACTGTGTTGGTTGTAATGGGACTGTTTCGACTTTTAAACTTCGTACTTCTGCCAAACTGAATTGCCCGAAATAAAACTGTTTTGACATTTAAACTGCGTACTTATGATGCTAAACTGAATCGTTTGCAATGGAACTGTTTTTGTACGCTAAATTGAATTGTTTCAAATAGAACTGTTTTTGACATTGATGCTGTCATTATGCTAAACTAAATTGTTTCAAATAGAACTGTTTTGACATTTATCTGTAAACAAAAAAAATATACTTATACTAAACTGAATTCTTTGAAACAAAACTGTTTGACTGAAATGAATAGCTTGAAATAGAAATGTTTTTGACAATTAAACTGTTTATTTATGTTAAACTAAATTGTTTGAAATAGAATTGTCTGTTTGCATAAACATGGATTTGGCAACAAATAACCTACAAAGGTTGATACGCCATAAAACCCAAACAAGCAAGCAAACAAACAAGATTTGGCATTTAATAACACGCAAAGATTGATATGCCATTAAACATGACCACGTCTAATCAGATCATTATTCTTAGTTGATTTTATCACAACTCACTCAGGTCATTATTTTATGATAGCGAGGAACAGTGAGTATCGGAATCACGAATAAAAAAATAAGCTCCCAGTAAAATTCGAACACACGCTCCTTGAGGAGGCCTGGCTCTTCCTTATCACCTAATCTACAAGAAATAACTGTTTTGACTGGGAAGTAAATATTTACTAATATCCAATCACCGAGCGCCTTCTCTCCAAGCAGGAACTGTTTCCATTATCTGAAAAGAGTAAAAGCTAGGTTTACTGCCCGACGCTTGAGGCTATCCAAATTCTGACAGGATTAAGATAATTTACTGCACCTGCCGCGCAGGAAACTTATCTACTGGGGTGTTCTCATGTTAAATCATCCTTGTATCACATCCTGTCCCCACAGAGTAGGTAGGTAGATAATGTTCTGTCGCAGAAGACCGGATAATTCTTCAAAATTCATCGTCTAATTCCGTCTCTAATTTGCCATTATGATATAGCTGTAGCGATATGTGTCGAATGAAAATCAGAATTTCGATATTTTTTTTTTATTTCTTCGTCCTCAAAACTTTATTTTCGCGGCCCAATTGCAGTTCGGGCTTCGTCTGACATCTTCAAGAAAAGGGACATGCCCCAAGGAATATCAAGTGGAGACCAACTCGTCCCCCATGTGGGAACTCTTAACTTTGAGAGTCGAGATTATGAGACTGGCCGGATCCAAGATATAACTAGTCACTGCTGAATGCTTTTACGTCTAGAAGCGGCGACAAGGCGTTTTGCGCGACCCGACACGATTTTTCCCGGTGGGGCCCGCACATGGCGAGGAAGGAAAAAAACAAAAAAAACCCAAGCAATGGCGCTTAATCGTTGTGAGTTGATTTCCTTTTGGAATTGTTTACTAGCAACTGGCAAATGCACTCTCTAGACTCTTTAGTTGGTTCGTCTCCATTTTGTTTCAGTTATTCATACCTATCTATCTATGTATCTAAAGAGAGAGAGAGAGAGAGAGAGAGAGAGAGGGAGGGAGGGAGGGAGGGAGGGAGATTATTCTAAAGAATTTTACTCGATATTAATTATATATATATATATATATGGGAGATCTACTGTTCGTACCTATTTTTTACTGATATTGTATACATATATATTTCTTAAGGATAATCTATCTATCTGTGTGTGTGTGTGTGTGTGTGTGTGTGTGTGTGTGTGTGTGTGTGTGTGTGTGTGTGCCTATCTCAGTTCGTTTGTACTCATCTTTCTTTAGAATAATCTATTTATTTATCTCAGTCCACATATCGGTCCCGTTCTTTCTTTCTTTCTTTCTTTCTTTCTTTCTCATCCACGTTTGTATCTACCTAATTATTACTTTTCTGTCTCACTTGGGGTAAATGTCAAATTTTATGACTCTTGACAAATTATTACCTAGAAAGAGCCACTTATCTCCAAGAACGCCACCGGCAGAAAACTCTTAAGTAACTGTTATTGCGAAATTAATACGTCTTCTGAAATCTATACACAACAGCGTTTAGGTGAGCAGAGAGAATTATTTGGCAATACGTGAAAACCGAAATATTTATAGACCTTTTTTCATCAGACAAGATCTCATCTCTCTAGACTTGGAATTTGCCTCAAATCATTCCTTCACACATGCTACGACGGCATATCTATCTATCTATCTATTGTATTATTTAGAGATAGATATTGCAAATGGCGATACATCGCTTATTTTGGAACCTTTCACATACATATGACTATTTATTATATTCTAACCACATTAATTTTATCTATTTGATATATTTTACTGAATAAAGATCAAAATAAAACTGGTGTGTCTTTTTGTTTCTTTTTTCTTTTTTTAATCTTTTTTTGTTATAGTATAATACTAACTACAAAATCTGTTAATTTTCAAGTTGTAGCTTTTCACAAAATATTAAAAAATCTTGTTTCTCTATTGTGTCCTTAGGAATTTGGTTGTCATGGTAACACAAGTTATGAACATGTCTTGGAATGTTTCGACTTGTAACGGAATATTTTCATTACCCTTTAAAAAGAGTGGATTGTGTGACTCATAAAACAATCAATCTTATTGATCTTCATTTATTTGTAACTATTGCAAACATTGCGAAATGGTTATTCCTGTCCCATAGTAAAAATTCTCCAACAGATCTTTTTGACTTAGAGATTGAAAGTTAACAGAAAATACGTCTCTAAGAGCTGCCCGTGGTGTTTTGGTTATCGTCGTAGGAAATGGATACGGCAACACGAGTTCAAATCCTGGACAAGACTGATTGCATTTCACATAGCACTAATACCCTTGGGGAAGGTATGAATCCAATTATTCTCCCTCCAGCTAAGGGTATATAGATGAGCAGACTGCTTTCTTCAGCCTTGGTGAGGCAACTAGTCTAGGAGAAGGAAAACTCTGAATTCAAACCTGTTAAACTCCGCTTAAAAATTGACCTTGTGTCATATCCTGCCTGAGGGTAGGGGTTGGGTAAATATGGATACTACCACTTCAAGTCAGTGTGAACATGGGAGTAATGGTAATGACATGGTACTCCGCACACACCAGATCAGGGCACCTCGGGTGGTGTGATGGTTAGCAAGGTAGACTAGCAAACCTGCAAGAGTGAGTTCGATTCTCATTGGGTGCCCCATTCATGCAGCCTTGTGCTACATCTAAGCAAAATGCTTAGTAAATCACCGGAACTTTAGCCTCACTACCAAATGGATTACTGTCAGGTTTACTCTGATCTAGAATGGTAGTATCTGTTTGTATCCAATCAAGTATTTTTATTTGATAGGAATATTTTTTGCAATAACCATGTGTAAAAAAAATCTTGAGAAGCTACACAAAAAATATAAGTATAAATTTACTATGTATGCAAT